>CM029367.1:19748582-19890658 GCA_017165825.1 Hepsetus odoe | reverse complement strand
TTCATTCATAACTTATTACCGTGTATATTGTATATATGTATATGTATATATATATGTATATATATATATATATATATATATATATATATATATATATATATATATATATAGTGGACAAGGGATAAGGCGACATTTGTAACAGTTTGTCATTCGCTACACTTTTACTGCAAAAATCAGAATAGTTAGATGTGTGGCCGTCGAATAATTTGGTAAATTTAAAAACACCACAAAAAATAGAACCTAACAGACTGCTGATAAATGTAGAATGTTCAGCATGTTTTATTATCAGCATGTTCAACATTTAATTATTTATTAAAAATGTTGTTTGTGAAATGTTTGAATTAAGTCATTACCTATATTTCACTTAAGGTTTTTTTAAAAAATCTAATTATTTATCTTTTTATTAAATTGTACAGTACATATATACATCCACCTGCAGAGGGCAGTAGTGTTCTATTTTTAACAAAACAAAACTTTTTTACTAGATCTGCATAGAATTTTTTTCCTTATTATTTCAGGTTATTTTTCACCCACATTAAATATTTTTGTGTGTTTTCTTATAACGTGTTTTTCACGCTCATTCTGTCATATACAGTAGGCTTGAAAAGTTGAGTGTTTGCACAAGCATGACCACTTCCTGAGTGGATGTAAGAAGAATCCCCTCTTCAAAGGGTGTGAGGTCCAGCACTAATCCTCAGTTAATGTTTGACAGGCAGGGCTGGTCTGCCCCTAATGCTTGTCTCTGATGTGCAGACCACACTTATGCTTAACCACTGCTCACTGTGTGGTGTATGTGAGTTGTGCCCACTCAAATTGTACTGGGATGATCACTGGGTGCAAGGATAAGTTAAGAAAGCTATTCCACAAATATACAATGACAATAAAAAGATTGAAAAGAGTTTCCTACTCTATAATGACTCATATAGCCAAAGTTGTCTGTGAACAATTGCCTTATGTGTGATCTCTGAAGAGTGACTTTTCATCAAAGTAAATGGTCCCATGCCTCTATCTGCAGCTCATGTGGTGAAGAGCATGGAGCCTGTAAAAGAGTGTGCCAAAAGTATCCTTTGTCAAACATTTCTACTCACATTTAAAGTCACTGATACATAAATTATTTGCACTGCTGCTTTGAACTGTTTACATGAGCAGAAAAGGTCTGTCTGTCTCAGTGTCTCTCAGTGACCCTGCTCTTTTTTCATCACTTACACAAACAAGCAAAACCCACAGATACAGATCAGTTTGTCTTTCTGTCCCAGATTGAAAAACTAGTGCAAACACAGATGTTTTAAGGTCTCTTTCCCGATAATGTTTGGCTTTGGTGATTCTGGGACATTTCTTTAAATGGCTGACTGTGTTAAAAGATGGTTGGCTGGGGTGGGCCGAGAATTTTTGGAGGCAAAGCAGCCAATTAGGTGCTGAGTGGAATCAGCCTGGTTGTGTGAGGGCTGATGTCTGTCCACTCACATCAGACTAGCGCTTAACCCAAGCTGCCACGCTCCACCTCCTAAACCGCCCACTTCAGGGCAAACGCTGAGAAGACACTTATGAATATTTCAAACACAGATAACAAAACCAAGCCCTGAGAGGTCAACCATGTCTCAAATCAGTCCAGCACACAGAATTCAGCAGGGCAGAATTAAAGGTTCTACTAAGGGAGAGATTTTTTCCCCAGGTATTTGTGTCCAGAGAGAATGAATTATTAAAAGCAGCTCAGAGATACAAAGTGAGAAATAGATTTGATATGCTTTGACATTTATAAATACATACTAAAATATTGATTAAGATGATTACATGATTACCATTAAATCTTAGCTAGAAACATTTCTGAAACCTTTCTCAAAAATGTAAATAAAGAAAGGTACAAATATACTTTATATATTTAATATATAATATACTGCAAAATTTATAGAGGGTACACAACTGGATGTTAGACCAGGCCATATTTTCAACAAGTAAATTGTTTCTACAGTGGAGAACCTAAACATGTGCTCGCATAAACGCTCTTTTTTGGATAATCAGACTAATTCAAATTTTCACACCTAACACTGAATCTGAGGTTATATCAGATCCTGAAGGCTCATCTGATACCACTGCTCTGTTAAGACACCCATGTTTTATACTGGCACATGTTCATCAATATATAGTAGATAAAGTATACTGTATTCCTGAAAAGAGAGAGCCACTCATGAAAATACTGCTTAAGATGGACATTTTCTAATCATATTGTTCTAAAAGGTGTATGAAATTGCACTACACTCATGTAATATTATATATTACATGTATATAATGAATAAAGTATTAGTGCCAATACTGATCTGCTTGAAACACTGCTCGTTAGATATACATTTTAGCAAATCTTAACAATAGGTAAATTAATTGGCGACAAACATATTGCAAAATAATTATGTAGTAGCAATACTGGCAATAGTAGTAGCAATAATAATACAAATGATTTATTGTCCAACACTAATTTCCGTGGGTGTATGCTAACAGCATTCAACTGTCTTTCATAATATTCAGACTGACTGAGGCTGACAGCCATGTCCATAGCTGTAGCTTTTTAATTAAAGTGAGTAAAGTAAAGGCTTAGCAGGAAAATAGCATATCCGGTCCATTATAGTCCTTCAGAGGAGTGACTAGCTGTCCATCATCTATCTTTTCCTTGTGCTGCAGATCTTCCACACTGAACTGTGCTGTAATGTGAGAGGCTGTACATCTGTGTGTGGCTGAATGAAGAAGTGCTTGCATGCCGCTCTCTAGGAGTATAAAACCCTATCACTTACATGAGCCTGCACCCACAATTGTGCTGAAGAGTAGCAGCTGTTGTTCACTCAGTACTGCAGAGACATGTATGATATGCCATATCCTGAACAAAGTACAAAACAAACAGGTATGCATTTATGTTTTGTTCCTCAACCTCTCAGGACATGAGAATATAAAAACTGGATAGGGGCCTTACAGAAATGTTATAAAGAATGATTTTCTTGCTGGATACTTGAGAATAATAAGTGGTGTTTTACTACATCATTTCATCATTATAGTTACGTGCACAAAAATCACATTTACATTGTCTATATTGTTTTTTAATGTTTCAATGTGAGGAAATGACAATAATTCAATTAGTTAAAACGTTATACGAGATCAACAACAACTTTTTGCTCATTTAGTATGGCATAGTCATAAGTGTGCTGCGTCAATTATTTACTACATAGCTACACAGATCCAAAAATTAGGCGACAGATTTCAGGAACGCATTACTGAACTGATAAAGTTCAATGTGCACCTCTTATTCATTCAAAACACTTTCAAAATGTATCCAAAACACTTTTTTGCTTCTTTCTGCCTGTCAGTTCCAATGAGAGAGGGCTATCCACCTGTATACCTAAGGAAAGCCCTCCGAATAATAAATATGACAACAAAATATTAAGCAGTGTATAATATTAAGAGATGTATAATGTAACAAGAAGTGTCCATTTATGTTTCTAAGGAAAGTCAGACATTAGTGTATGACTATAGCAGTCGCAGTGTCTTTCTCTCTGGAAAATGCAGCAGTTGTCAACATGGTACTGATAGATTTATAAATCAGAGGAGAAAAACACCTTAACACCTTCATTGCATCTTTCAGCCATAACATTCAAATCAACAACCAAATGTTGTCTAGGTCCATTTTGCATCACTAAATCAGCTCAGAAGCATTATTGCTTGGACTTCACATGGCTAAGTTGTGGCTTCCATAGGCACGAGCAGTTTGTCCATCACATCCCACAGATCCCTGATTAGATTAAGGTCTGAGAAATTTGGAGGACATGTCAACACCATGACCTTTTTTTGATGTCCCTTACACATGTCCTAAACAATCTGTGCAGTGTGGCACTGTGCATTATCTTGCTGAAGATAATGCAGGTATCATAGACCAGTGCTATTAGTTAACAGAGCTATGAAGGAGTGTACTAAGTAAGTGTTTTAAGTAAGTAAGTGTTTAAGTAAAATCAACATGAATGCCAGAACCACAGATTTCCCAGTAGAACACCACCAAGAATATCAAACTGCCTCTGCTGACTTGCCTTCTTCTCATGCTCATGCTTTCCCCAGGAAAGTGGTGCACACAAACATGCATGCCCTCATGATGTAAAAGAAAAACATGATTTATTAGACCGGTCCACCTTCTTTCATTGCTTCATGGTCCAATTCCAGTTCTCTCTTGACCATTGTAGGTGCATTTAGTGCACAGTACTCAGCATGGGCACCCTGACAGATCTGCATCCATGTGTCTCTATTCACCGAAGCTGTGATATTCTGACACGTCTGGGAATGTCTGAATTTGATTATTGCAATTTGTGCTAAAGTACAGTCTTCTGCAGGATCATAGTAGACAGACTAAGCATCACTCCCCACCAATATTAGTGAGCCTATATGCCTATAAGCATGTTACTAATTCAGCTAACCACTGCTTTAAACATGTCTAGCCATCACAATTTGGACCTAGATGAAGTTACTTGCATCCATAGATTTGCCCATTCTTCCTGCTTCCATCAAAACTTTTACTTAAAGAACTGACTGTTCATTTGCAGCATAATATAACCCACTTTCTCCTTTTTCTTCATGATGAACAAATATCCATTCTAAGTACACTATAATATAAAACTAATCTTAATCTGTGAGGTGAAAAAAGCGCTTCTTTCTCTTGGGCAACTCTTTCATAGTTGGGCTATGCTCCTAATTGGTAATGATTGATCATTTATACAGAAAGCCCAAAAGACTACAGTAATAAAAAAAAAACTGAGAATAAACCTAAATTATATGTTCTTTCTCTTTCAAATTTGCACTGTAATCCTAGGTAATTCAGGGTAGAGTGTTGAAATTAGTGTTGGTGCAGTAAACTACAGGAATACATTTTTGCAAAAGTAAGCATTCTGAAGAAGAAGACCAATTACAGATTGCCAGTTAGCTGGATTAGGTCAGACACGCGTCATGAAGCAGTTTATATTAGTTTTGGCTGTGTTAAAACTGTCAACACCACATTAGAGTCTAGACTTATAGTGTCCCATTAAGCCAATCATTTTTCATTAGGTTCCTTTCAAATATAACCTACTGATTCTCTAGAAGGTGTTCCTGATTTGATTAAAAAAATTTGTTAGGGTGCCCAACTCTCAAATCATTTAAAAGCCCAATTAGTGTATTGGTGTATTGGTGTGCTGAGTTAGATGCATTAACAAAAAAAGGTTCAGCAAAAGGTTTAAGTCCACTGGACCTGTACTGATGCTGCATAAGTGCAGCTTCTTCAAGAAATTCATAAAAACTTTGGGAATGGAGCATTTGTTTTGGAATTCAATTAAGCTTTAAAAGACTTTTTTCCAGGCTTATAATGTAACATTGGATTTTCTGTGTCCTGCGAGCGAGGTCAACACTTTGTATCCATAAATAATACAAATTTTATTTGTAAATGGCCAAAGAGTCATACTATCCCTAAGCTGCCTGTGTACACAGACCTGTCAGTCACTCAACTGGGGAGTGCCGTCTCAAGTTGCCTGAACTATGATTAGTCATTTCTCTATTATTTGTCCTGCCCCTGCATTATTCATGTTCCCTGTAACAGATATCATAACAGTGTTTTTTTTCTTCCATATGAATGTGAGAGGGAATCCCACCCTGGCCACTCTAAAAGTACATCTATTAGCTCATTAAGAAAAGCACTGCATTTTTAATCCTTCAACCATGGGCTTATATATAATTCAGCAGAATCAGGAGTAATAGGTGGAGTCCTTCTCTTGAATTAGCAAGTAAATGAAATGGTGTGGAAAGCCTAAGGTCGTTAACCTGTCGCAATAGCTGTCTTCTCCCAAACTGTTCATTATGTTGTGAAGCAAGTCGCTAGAAAAAATAAAAGATTCCATGTATTCTTGCAGGAAGAGGAAGTTCTATATAAACCACAGGGTGGTTGTGCTGCATAGGTTAATAGCCGCAAAATATCAAATATCAATTTACCATTTAAACATGCACGATGTAAGAATACTCAATATTTAGAATACTTTTTGGACTGTGGTAACTGCAGTGAATGCCTTGAAAGAACATTTTATGTGTCATTTTATGTGTCGCGTTCAAAGAACATTTAAATTAGCCAACCAGGAGAAAACCTACACATCAATCAGTACTTATTCTTTTTCCTGTTGCCATTTACACTGGTAGCTGGGAAATATTTCTTTTGAGTTTTGACAGGGTGTGTTGTGTCTTCTTCTTCAGCATGCCACTGGCAGCTCTCAAAGAGACTTGTTTTCAAGGCTAAATCCCTCCTTAATTAGTTTGCACTTTGACGTATAATGATTAGCACTCCTTGGGGATTGATAAGAGCAATATTAGAAGCTTAATTCCTTTTTATCCCCAGCACAGTGAATGCCAGTATGCAAGTCAGAAAGTTCCATGACATATTAAAAAGCATAACCAGCCAAGTCCATTTCCCAGTGTCGCAGACTTTGATATCCGGCTCAGTGAAACTTGGTTTCATTGGTTTAATTAAGGAGGGGAGATACACCAGCAGAAGAAATCTCCATGTAGTGAAATAAAAGCTTCTAATTTTCTTTCTTCTCATATAGCAAAGCTCTTCACTTACCCAAGGGTTGGTATGCTTAAAATGCGTTCCACTTGGTTACAAGAACAGACAAAGAATTATTAGATCTGCAGATTTTTACCCCAAAATAGGTCATCTTTGACCTTAAAGATTATTTTTTTTTGCCTACTAATATCTTTTCATTTCCCTCGCACACACACATGCACACACACACACATTTGCACTTGTTCCCATACTCAAAAACTACCATAAGCAGAAACCCCCATCTATCCACATTAGTGAGACAGTGGAGTTTCTGCTTGGACTAGCCTAAAAGAGGCCAACTACTTCAGCACTTCCACTGTTTACAATGCCTCAGGTTATGCAGAACACCAACCCAAACAAAGTGTGCCCCTGACTCTATAAATAAAGAATTTAAATCTTTTCAAATAAAATATATTCTAAAATATATGGGTTCTTGTTCAGATGGACACAAAAGGATTGCTTGTTACATTTATGGCATTTAGCAGACACTTATCCAGAGTGACTTCCAATTTCTGATTACAGGGACAGTCCCCCTGGAGCCACTTAGGTTTGAGGGTTCTGTTCAGGAACCCAACAGTGGTATTGCAGGAGGTGGGATTCCAACCTGCAATCTCTTGGTCCATAGACAAGTATCCTACCACTGGACCACCTCCACCCCTGTCTTGCTCCTCATTCTCTCAAGTAAATATATTCAGGATCTCTGTCTCTAAGTCAGCAACATACATTTATTCCAAAAGTGATCAATCACAGTTCATTGACAGCAGGCCTGCAACCATGGCCCTCTTCTTGAACTGATGACTCTGCTAGCAAAGAGATAAGCAAAACCACCACTGAAAGCTACTCATACATTTTGAAATTGTTGAAAGTACTTATATAAAAAATTAAATAAAATATATTCTGTGGTATCTTAATCCAAATATACATATATTCAGCGGTTTGACTGTTCTTAATATATACAGTACAGTGCAAAAGTCATGGCTATGCAGTAATTAACTATAAACTATAATAAACACATTAACTATAAATACTGAGCTTCCTCAAGCAGAGACTAAGAAATTATTAGGCTACAAGATTCACAAACATAAAGCCACAATGTATGAGTTGAATTAATTTAATGTTTGTGATTTCTTTTTACAAATACAAAAGATATGCTGTCTAGATACTGAAACTTTAACTTTAAATTCATTTCTCAGATTACGTTTGTACAATATTAAATATTCTTTGTCATATATATATATATATATACATATTTTTTATTGGCTCATTTTTATATTGATTATATAATAACTGTCTTCATTTTCTGTTCTTCCTTTCATTTTTATAAATATTTTATTTGTAATGCATCATACCTTCTCTTTTATATTTATCGGATTTGCTTAGTATAATATTGTGCAGACATGCATGCACTTGCCATAACAAAATTAATTTGAAGAGTAACATACTGAAGTCTGGAGTGATTGTCATTCTGAAATTCAAATTAATGATGAAAAAATCATGAGAAATGATTCTCAACTCACTTTAAGCAACAATTCTATGGTTTTATGATCATGGTACACAAATGCTGCAAATAAAACATAAAATTCAATTCAAGTTTCAAGCTTTCTATTCAAGTTTGACTCCAGTGGATTCTAAAAGTATTTAGGTAACCAGATCCACTCAAAGCAAAATAAAACTTTCTAGCAGGATGTTGTGGAAACAAATATTGTACACTGCATTGTATCCCCCCAGTAAAGAGGATAGCCTTCCCACATCCACCACACCCACAACCAGACTCCCAGCTTGAATGCAAGAGTCCATTTTTTCACTGCATGATTGATGGCAGTACTCACAGTGAATAGTTACCAGTCTGAACTTTCGTTCTTAAGGCCAGTGTCAACAGTGCATCTCTGCTACCTTACCTGCCGCTCAAGCCCTGAGGAAACACCTAACCAGATTCCAGCCTCGCTGCTTCACATGATAAACAGTGTAATCTCTCAGTCTCTGACATAGCAAATAAACACAGCACACAGCAACTCAATACCCCACTTCCTTCCTTCATAGCCGTCAGGCATTAGTGGGGCTTGGCTGAAAGAAAAATAAAAGAGCATATTTCAGGACTAAAGTGGTTGCTTCACTGAGACAGACAAAAGGTTAAGTGCACCGAGCCTCTGCTATGATATGCTATGAAAAGAGTTTATGCAAAATCTGATAGAAATCTTTATCAAGAAATGTCCTTATTTTCTTCTCTGCTTAACTGTCACAAAACCCTCTTGCTTGATGTCATACTTATGATATAATGTCAATCATGACATGATTAAAGATATAAGAAATATACTGTCCTTTAAATAATGGTTTAGCTTGATTCTGGTGGGAGTTTACTTTTTTCACTCAAATGACTAATCCTCTCTGTCTCAAGACATATCATATTAGCACAGACAAGAGACAACTTTCAGCTGAAATTATAACTTAGAATTGATATTGAATTATAACTGAAGTAAATAAAAAAATTAAAAAAGTTAATTAAAAAAATGATTTTCCTGAACCTCTCTGCTGGGTGTGCTTTGTGGCAGCTTGTGTCTAAATCTTGATAAGTGCACAGACATGCACAGCGTACATTTTACAAGATATCCTGTAGCAAACAGAAATATCTTGTAAAAAATTGCTCATTGCCATAGGCCCAGCCTTGTGAGTGGGACAGACTGTGTTTTGGGAGTGGTACTCCTCTATGCACCCCTAAGGGGCAGCAGAAGACTGTGCAGCAAGGCGTCACCCTGCCCATCCCTGAGCCTCACTATACCACCACTACCCTCCTCACACTCCGCACACAGCCTGTTTATTCACAGTTCTCTTACACACATTGCATTATCAACACTGGTGATTAAAACTCAGAGCTGATGTTTAGCGCATGTTTTTAGACATAGTTAACATTACACCCTGACGCTGTGGCATGCTGAGTGCTTAAGGAATTATAGCAGTTGTTGGAGTAACCTGGATTTAAAATCTTTATGTCTACATCAAGATTTTAAATCATCTACACTGCATGTCACACAACTTGTCTTTGCTTGTTTTCTTGACCCTTAAAACAGCCCAAGGTGTAAAGATGAACATTAGCTATTTACAGAAGCATTAAAACGGTTTAAGGGGTTAACGCTCCTTGCAAAAATATGTTGATTTTTTAAATATTTTTACAACATTTAAAAAATATACATCATTATTAATATATTAAGGTTTCTTAATAATTTGAAGGAATTTACTTAATTGAAGTGTGTACATCACTTTAAATAAATTAATTGTTTAACCATGATTCTGTCTTTCTGTTTGCTTATTTTAATTATTGTATATGTTATATATCATCACTGTCAGAACAAAACCTCTCATCTCCACAAAATGAAATTTACAAGAAAGGATAAAATGGTCAGTGTTAGAAAAGTACCAAGATTTTATTTTAAACCCTACTACATCACTTCTATTAGTCCATTCATCATGGAATTTTAAAACTGGGCAAAGAGCAGGTTGGGTTTTCAAATGATGTGATAAATTGAAAAGCATGGAGGTCCAGGGTTTGTTAAAAATATGTACACGTTCAAGAAGAGGTAATGCATTACATGCATTAAAACACTTTTCAAAAAGGGACAAAAGGCCAGATCATGTAAGTAAATGTATGCATGTCTATGTGGAACACAGCACCACTATTTTAAGTTTTCAATACTGAGAATTGCTTGTATTCATCAAAACACCCACTAAATAAAGCAGGTAGAAATGCAAGCATTCATCAGAAAAACAACAGCGTACTAATAAAAAAAATAATGATACCGTGTATTTGTATATTTCATTACAAGACAAATACACACATCAAATCACCAGCATATCACACACACATGCACACACACACACACACACACACACACATACAGTGCGACAACTGTTTCAGACACACAACAGAGACTTTTCCATTCTTTCAGCAAACTCGATTAAGAGAAGGGGGACAGATATGGAGTGGTGTGTGTGGGCTCAGTACAAAGGCAGAAAGAGGAGCGCTCCAGTTCAAGGCTATCACGTGAATTGTTTTTCATATGAAAAATGGAATGAGTCAGAAGTTTTGCGATAAGTGACAAAGCGGGCAGTGCCTTGAATTCCACCGTGGGATGCAACACAATTTAATAAAGAGAGGAGGTCTTGAGAGGAAAAGTGTGACGTGAAGGTTAGCTGGAGGTCTCACGCTAGATGAAAGTGGGAACTCTCTCTCCCACTGCTGTCAGCACTTTTTAATGTGAACTTTGCGATTGATTGGCGGGCCTGGCCAGGTTTTCCCCCAAACTTTTCCAGCCTGCATGTAGGCTACACCCATCCAGCCGCTCTCTCAGTGCGAATATTGCACTTCCCACCACAAACTTTCACTGCAATCCTGAACACCAAGGAGACACGGCATGGCTATATTAAAGAAGACTACTTTAGGTGTATACTGACAACTGTCAAGCTCTAATCATTTGTTTATGAAAGAAAAACAAATGAATATAATAACTCAAACACTATAAAGGAGTGGCAAAATTTAATATAAAATTCAGAATAAACAAGCTGGAAAGGCCATGCCATAATAAAGAATATCTCATTATAACTAATCAATGACTAGATTACTTCTAAAACCAAGGCTTCCTGATAAAGGCTTCCAGAGAAGGGTTCTTAACTTCTGCACACAATATCACTGGAGTTTAGTTGCGACCTTTGTCTACACAGCAATATGAAAAAATGTCAGAACAAAAATTGAAAGACACACATGCTCATTTCATATAAAGGTCAGAAATTCAATTACACTGCCCTAAAGTATTTCACTAATAAAGTATGTACAGGCGACCCTACTTTCTGACTTTAAAATGATTTGCTGGACTGTACACTATCGTTTCTTCAACAAGCTGCTTTTCGTTATTGATTAACCCAAATACCTAGAAGTGAGAGAAAAGAATCAACAACATAAAGCTTCGGGCCAATTTTCTGAGCTTTTAGTAACAAAGCTCACTGAAACATAAATTAGGCTTAAGACTTTTGGTTTAGCGTCATTGTAGTTTATTCAGCTTAACTCCAGGCACATTTCTTAAGGTAGGCCCATAATTCAAACGCTATCAGAGCAAGAACCTTGAAGGCAACGGTCCAAATGTAAAATAATTTACTTCTCACACTTAAACAGAAAAAAAAAGGAGCTTAAAATGTTTTACTGACAACTATGAGCCTTCATACGACGGCAATCTTTTGGCCAAGGCATAGGCTACAATATATTTTGTCTAGTTTATCTGTTTCTGAAGGTGTTCCAAAACATAAAACATATAACGTCACAGGTTATATCTTGTTCATCGCAATACATAAAAGCCCGTAAAACTCATAGACATCTACACTTGTACTGATCTAGTAGACTTTTGTAGGCTGGTGTATAATAAATGTAGCATAAATAAGAGGTTTGAAGAGGAACAGGGAAGTGAGATGAAGAAAAAATTATGCAAACATAGAAGTGGCTTAAGCAAGAGAGTGAAAAGAGGGGAAGAACTGAACTTGAGCTGAAACAAACGGCCTCGTTAATGCACTGTCACAGATTTCATTAGCCAGTCTGACCAAGGTGGCGGCGCTATAAATCAGAGAATGAGGAAGGGAGGGAGGGAAAGAGGGAGACAGAGATAGAGAGAGAGAGAGAGAGAAAAAGAGAAAGAGAGAGAGAGAGAGAGAGAGAGAGAGAGAGAGAGAGAGAGACAGAGACAGAGAGAGAGAGAGAGAGAGAGAGAGAGAGAGAGAGATGTCTCTCTCACACAATGGCAAATACACAAATGCTCTTAAAAGACAGAGCTTAAAAAGTGATTCATTTGTGCAAGAAAAAAACGAATACAATATCAACCTGTAAACTGCTACTGGTATACTCCTATGCTCATTTGAATGGGATCAGAACAGATCAGACTAATACCGTGCACCCAATGTAAGCTCCTATTGTAGTAAATTATTATATTCTAGATGAAGCTGCGGGTTTCAGGTGGCTTACCCTATTTCGGAGACAGCAAGTGTCCTACCTGCCTGCATGTTTGTCGGGGACAGGAGTCAGTAAAGTAAGCGCGCGCACACACACACACACGCGCTCACACACACACACACACACACATAAACACACCATGATCCAGCGGTCAAGAGCAGTAGGCAGGCTGGTAGAACTCCTGGGGCTTGTGAATCCAAGCTGAACTTTGGAGCAGCCTCTTAACAGATGGCATGAGTGGGTAAACTCACTGACTGGTCCTGCACAAGCACCCAGCTTTTTACAGCAACTGCAGCTTCCCCGTCAGATTAAATCTGTTCATTGTTATGGTCAGTATCTGCTCGAAATCAAACTCCCAGGCACCCTGCTGCACTACGCTATGGTTCAACTTTGTACCACCTACAAAAAAGGATTTAACCCCTCTTCCTCATATTATCTTCTATAATGATGGATCTAAATGGAACTTGAGAACTGGAAAAAAATTAGACACTGACTAAATGATCATATTGTTTCTAAATTAAATTTATCTTCATGTTTTGGATAGTAGCTGTTGTTTAAATTGGAATATTGAAAATGGCACTAGATATTCACATGCCCTAGAGACCATATTTCTGTCTTGAACTCTAATTGATCCCGGATGCAGTCCTCAGAGGCAGGGTTAAACCTCCAGGCCTCAGAGATAAATCCTATTAAAACTACATGTCTATCACTACAGCAAGCAACTCTAAGGTCACAAATGCAAAAGCCTCCTAAACAAAACATTATGAAACTGTCGAAAGCTGAAAATTGTTATTATTCTGAAAAAAGCGTTGTCCTCCAAAACAACATCCCAATACTGTGCAGGTGTTTTCAATGCTCTGTAAGGCTTCAATGCATAGTTTAGACTTTTGGCAAGAAGCCTATAAGAACAATGAAAAAACAGTCAGGCTTCAACTGGATGGCATCCATTGTCATGGCAAGATAGCACTGTTGGATCAGTGTGTCTTATTTCTTAGCAATTCATAGTCGATAAGGCAACATGTTTCTCCCAGAGAAAAAGTCACCCACAATAGCTTCTCTGGTACGTTCAATGTTAATACAGCAGGGATTTCGAAACTTTTTACATCCATTACCTTGCACTAGGTAAATACCTAGTGCTGGAAACATTTGTCAATGTATACGCCTGGCTGAACAGAAAAGATTATTAGGATCTGAATGAAAAACACACTGCATTTGCAAAAAGCACAATGCCTTGCAACACAGTGTTGGCTAAGCAGCTTCTTTCTCTCTCTGTCTCTCTCTCTCTCTCTCACTCTCTCACACACACACACATACACACACACACACACACACACATACACACACACACACACAAACATAATGTCTTTAGAAGAAGAACATCTAATATTTAAAATTTCATGTTCATTTTTTATGAATGTAACCTTTTCTGAAGACTCAAGGTAATATCCCATAAATCAATATATCAACCACAATAAAAGGAATTCGGTCAGTCGATCAAAAAAAAATTATATTCTTGTGGTCATTGCAAAAAATGTACTAAAGGTCCTTTACCTAACACCCAAACAAACATACTGTATCTGAGGGCAAGTTAGAGTGGCAGGACTTATGTACAGGGAAATACCTGATGACTGAAAGTGAAAACAGCCATCATGAACAGATGCTGATACAAAGAGGTAACTGTGAGGTCAACATGGATCACCAACTAAACATACATGAAAATAAATAAATAATAAATAGATAAACAAATGAATAAAGCTAAACACAACAAACAAGCCAAAATCCTATTGCCTTAATCAGATTGTAATGTATGCAGAACAAACTCATTTCCTTTATTCTTTATGCAAAGTGGACAAAGCAATATTTTTAATAGCATGTGGAATACTTTAAAATGACCCTTTTGATTTACATTTTCCTAATTATTTTCTTCACTTCATCTTTATTTGGCTACAATTAACATTCATCATGACTTGAGGCTGAATTAATCTAAACTTTGACACCCCATAAAATACAGACACTGTTTTGTGCTTTGTATTGTGTTTGGGGCAGCTATCAAACACACACAACCACTTTTGAATGTTTTAAGGCTATAATTACTAACTTCAATTATAAAACATTGATAGCAATTTAATTCGAGCCCTGATTGTTTGTGAAGCTTGATGGAAAAAATATTAAAAATTCCCACTAATTAAACAAAACAGAAATACAAGGATGGAAATTGATATGGGGGGGAAGGGGGGTCTTGGCGCATGGGTGAGTAGACAGCATACTAGGGATTATATTACCAGTTAAAATCTTGAAAATGTACCTCGAAAACGGATGCCAGGTTACCTTAAAATTTGTAGTTGGAAAAATGACACGTTTTTGACGCTATTTGTACGAAGAATCACATCAAATAATATATGTAATCTTGCTGACCCATATCATGTGCATACTTCATTACACAACACCACACAACTTAAGGCTAATTTACTTCTTGAAGCTTCCATGTAACACATCATAAAGCTGTTTTTTAATCAGTTCAGTGTCTGATCAAGACAAATACCAAGATTAACTTAGTTACTGTACAGTAGAATTTGATACAAATCTAATTTCCTACTTGCCTCAAGGAGGGCAGCAGAAAAGACAACACTGGAGAGAACCAGACAGCCTCTACATGAGTGAAGCATTAATTAATCACTATACTTCTGCAATATCTAAGCCACTGGCCAGCAGAGTGTAAAAAAGATAGTAGTGTTGGGGTAAGGAAAAGCAATCACTAAATGCAGCTGTGCTGTGATGGTCTGCTCTCGGCCCCTGTGGAAAGCACTGTGCAAACAGCAGAAAGTTGCTGCTTGTGAAGGGTAATGGGACATCGAATGCCAGAGGACACAGGAGGAAGTGGGTGCACAGAGAAAGATGAAGTAATCTCGGAAGCAACTAGACACACTCCACTTGGAATTTTGCCCCAAACAAGATTAAAGTGAAGTTATTCTACACGAGTATGGCAGGGATATCAATCTTCTGCCCAGAAACAGAAGCAGACTAAACACAAGTGAACAGCAAAAATTGGTTAGCTTGTCTTTGTGCTTGTGTTTTATTTTGCAGTTCTTTAGGTTTAATTTAGCTTAATATTGCTTCTTGAAAAAACATTTTTTAATTATTTAATTTACAAAAATGTAAATAATAATATGTGCAAAGTGTAAATAAAAGTGTAAACTGCACATTTTAAAAAAAGGTTTATCAAAAGTTCTTTATGAAAGGCAATGCTACTTTAAAGAACCATGATTTCTGAAATAATGGTTGACTGGTTTAAAAACCATGGCAGCGTGTCAATACTATTTAGAGAATATACAAATATAGGTATTAATTTATAAAGATCTGAAAAAATATATATATATATATATATTCCTTGTGATGGGAGTTCTGTTAGATTCTGTTTCTAAACTATTTTTAGTCCAATATTTATCAGTTAAAGCATTAATCTTAACATAAACCATCAGACTAATTAACTAACTAACCACCGGGTAATTATTTGAACGCTAACTGCAATCTAAATAAGTTCCTATTAAATATATTTCTACGCTTGCACAAACAGTGGTCAGGTTTTCCATTAACTGACCTCCCCACTCACTATCGCTAGTGAATGTGAATAGCCCTGCCTTGCCTGGCCTACTGCAGAGAGGCGAGACTGCAAACTCAAAAGGCATCTGCCCAAGCTATTTAAAAATTCAACACCATTAAATCCATTAAATGAGGATAACACAGAGTTTTTGTTTCAGACCTGTTGCATAAAGGATCCCCTCCCCACTGCCTAAAACCCTACTGAGTGAGACAGCCTTTTAATGAGGGGGGGATAATCCGGCAAAACTCCCCCACTAATGAGCTATCATCATGCAAAAATGCCAGCTTGATACACATTAATTGGATTCCTACTTTTTTAACCAATTAATTGACCTGCATTGTCATGTTGCCTGGCTGCAGTAGGTTTCTAAGAGAACCCCCGTTTAGATTCAGTGACTTCAGTGGCCAAAGGGCCAGTGAATAGAGCAGGTTTTAGTGAGATCAGCTCTCATTAAAGGCTTATGACATTTGTTAGAGTCAATCCCTTTGTTGAGAAAACAGTTTGTGCTGCTCAGTTAAAGCCTCCACTGTGGGCTTCCAGCCTGTGGTGGCAGTGAGTTCTAACCTGCGGTCTGATCTCCATCCCATACACCTGGAGACGACAAGGCAAAGCAATCCCATGCACTTGTTCAACAAATGCTTAGAATGGGTACAAGGATGACACATGCTTAGGAGCAGTTATATTTCACTTCAGGAGATTTCTATCATCAAATTCATATCTAGATGTACAGTTCAAATACTTATATGAAAGAGGAGAAAAAAATTATAAAGATGAAAGTGTTAAGAGGTTTGTTTTACTATAGACGTGAAGCATTTTGCCATGAAAATTACAACAATAATAATTTTATTCAATAATAATGAATAAAAAAAATAGAAGTGCTATCTATGACTTGTTTCAGGCACGCAAAGCGGTCTAACATGAGGTCAAACATTTTAACCGCTATTGGGAGGTCATGCCCTCAGAAAATGATTTACATACAGTGAATGGAATGCAATGTGTTCCCTTTAGTCAATGATCTTCTAAAAGGAGCAATATTTTCAAGACAGCTCCTACTCGCCAATGTAAATTAAATGCTGGTGGATTGAACATTAACCAAAAAAGCAAGTTCAAAAAGCCCAGAATATTTGCCACTTTTATCATCAACTCAAATGAACTCCTAAGACGACAATAAAAACTTTGAAAAAACGCTGACACAAAATGCCTAACCTGGACTATCACTAAGCATGTAGTATCATGGCACTCTATGTTCATAGTGTATGCATTCCAAAATACTGTCAGTGAGCCACATACAACAATATGTTTAACATGTAAAGAAGCCAAGTGGCCAAAGGTAGACAGTTTATAAAAGTTGATGTGTTGTCTCCATTAGCTGGACAGCAACACTGATGAAGCTTAATTTTGAACTATTGACTAGGGGAGTACTGAGCTGAGGTCAGGGTGAACAGCGGTATTGATCTTGCCCTGATCTGCATGTAAGAACCTGATCTATAACCTAGAGGTCAATTTTCTTGATATACCATTTAACACAACTGAGGAAGAAGCAATAACTAAAGTTCTTTCAGGAATTTTTCAAGTGTCACTAAAGTCATGCCTGGTAAACACCATGAAATACCAGATATTCTGTCTATTGGCAAAAGAAGTAAATAGTAAATAAAAGAAAATACCATAAAGCTAGAGATCTCTACTATTACAAAGGCCTTGGGAAAATATATAAGTTATCTATACGTATTCTAATCTATCACTGTGAGAGTGGTGGTAATAGCACACATTAGTAGAAGATCATTACCCCCCATTGTGCATTCACTTAACTATACTAGACAGAGGTTACACTGCAAGGTGTGCAAATGGAATAGCAGATGTTGTTTACTGAACTGTCACAATGAGAAGGAATGGAGAAGGATGTCGCTGCTACAGGATTCAGGACATTTCAAGAGTTTACCTCAAAGAATTAGAATTTGAATTATCTGACATCAAATGATATCAGTTATGTCAAATTTAACCCAGATTAAAGACTCACAAAAAAATGAAAAGTTACTTTAAAAATGACATTATGCCATCAAGAGGTCACAGTTCATATTTAAGCAATATCAGAACGATTAACTATGCTTTAAGGGCTTGTATAGTTTCATTATTGGATAAGGCCACACTGCTTCTAATTACTGCATCACGTAAGGAGAATATTAATACCTTATACATTAGACAATATTTCTAATCATGAATATTTCAATTATTTATATCTGAGTGTCTATTAAGGTGCCTGGAGAGTGAGAAAAGACAGTTTAATGTCATCTACAAGTAATCAAGCATAACTCCATTAATATACATAATTAATTGAGCACAAATTGTTGCCATCATAATGTTACCTTTACTTTTCTGCTTTGACAGACGTGTTTGGCAGTAATTCTTGTCCAATCCTTCGTGGGGTCATGAATTCATCTACAGGCCCTCATGCCTGTCACAAACTAATAAACACACAACTAATTGACTTTGCATGTCACCACCCCCTCCACTGCGCTTAATTTAGTTAACATGCTACAGCTAAGCAAAAGAACATAGAATCAAACTAGATGAAATAGAAACGAAACATAAAAAAAAATGCTATGAGCTATTTCAAACAACATACATGCAAAAGTAATGTGGCGAAAGTAAATCGTACACCTTGTTAAACAGGTTAAATACTCCAAAAAAAAAAGAAAGAAAAAAAAATTACAAATACTTTACTTTATTTTACATTATTAGCGTAAAACATGCCTGCCTTCTTTGGCAATGTTTTAGATGTTTTTTGGCCAGTAGGTACATGTAAGCAAATGATACAAACATCTTTATACTCTTAAGCCTATAAAAGCCAATCTTTTGAACTTATACTTCTTTCAACAGAATGTTCTCTGAAGCATATGTTCCCAATCCTGACCCTGGAGCCTCTAGCTCTGCACATTTTAGTGCTTTATCTGCTCCCATTGCACTTGATTCAACTAACCAGCTAACTAATAAGCCTCCACTCGGTTGAAGCATTATAGCAAGTGCAGGGAAACACTAAACTGCAAAGAGCCTCTACATAATGCAAATATTTTATTCATTAAAATCTTCCACAACTGTCCACCAAGTCAATTATCCCTTAAGAACCTTCATTTTTACGAATGTATGACGCCTGAAGGTAAGTAGGAATATGTTTTAAGGATAGCGAGGAAAGAAGCCTGAGATTAAGAATCAAACAGAGATGCTGATATAGAAAAATGGTGAATGCTGAATTTACCACACTGCAATTGCAATAACCAAATATATGGATTATTGTGGAAGGAAGTGGGGAATGCTTCAAAAAATTATGCTTAATGAACTTCAAATTGGGCTCAGAATTTGTCACTGAATCACAGCATCATGGGGGCCCCTGGTTTTCTGAAAGTGAACGAAGGTTTTCCCTTGACTGCAGGCACAGTACAGTAAGGGTCATAGGTAATATGCTGCCCCTCCTCAGGAGAACCTTCAACATGTTAACAAAAACATGGGCAACATGCCAGAGAGAAATCTCTCTGGGTGCCAACAATACTCATACAGAAACCATTGCAATGTTATACTCTTAAAAGTTGAGGTGGCAATAAAAGATCCACTATTTGTCCATAAAGACCCTTTCAACTGAGCCCTTTAAAAATCATTTTATCGAATTATACTCTAAAAAAAACAATTTACCAATGAACCTTTATTTTTTAGAGAGTATCTACAGAGAGTGTTAGGCAAGCACTAAAATCACCAATAGAAATGTAGTTTTGATTTATTTCCCTTTGTATAACACATACGCACACATAACACATACTACCCCTTGCTCACTGTCACAGTGCCCCAACCTCTTCAAAGCTCTTTGCCATTCTTTCTGGTGGTTAATGAACAGATTAGTGGTGAGGGGCAGCTCAGAGGAGGAGAGGTCAGCACTAAACCCTTTAACAGGAGGGATAATCAGTGGCAGGTGGGTCCACACTTCTCCCATCAGCCCTCTGAAATACTCCATGACTTGACTTGTGTCTATATGAGGTGCCCCCCCATCAAGTACACTGACGGCCTTGACCCCCAGCCTCTTCTCAGCCACCTGAATGAAGGAAAAGGAGGCTCAAGGAGTTAACATTTTTTAAGGGCTAAATTGGATACTTGTTGGCAATGTGCCTTCCCTTTGTAAGCATTGTCCGAGGCCATATTTACAAAACGGCGCGGCAGGGCCTTCTAAAGCAGATCGTGCTGAATGGGACACCCTCAGAATATTGGAGGAGACACTCTAGAACAGGCACACAATGAGCACTGGGGAGTTGAAGGCTTTGAGGGGGAGGCAGAGGGTCCGACATTTGCGCCTGTTTTCATTCATTTCTTTAATATTCCTCTGCAGGTTCTGCTTCAGAGAGACGGCCATTGTGTGCTGCTGAATGGGCGACTTTAGGAGTGTCTCTCCTTCCATTAATTAGGGCTCACTGCTGCTTCCGCTACCCAAGAGAGCGCCTCATTATGATTTCCTCACATTCTTTAACACAACTTAACCCCATTCCTCAGTCCAAACATCAAAGACAAGCACAAGATGCAAAGTGCTGCAGACTGGTCTGGTTCCAAACGGTTTGGTGCAGTCACATACTATGAGCCAAGATACAGGAAATACAGCCTTTTGAAGAGCTGGCATGCAAAACGATTAATGCTGCAATGAATTCAGCAAATACCACCATTCACAAGTCAAAATTTTATTCTTAATGTGTTCAGAAAAGAATGTAAAAAGTCATAAGTGTAGACATAAGACAACAAAGTTCAATGCAGAGTTGTGACACAAAATTAAATGGTCTTAAAATGACAAGTATGCACTAATCAGTCAGTCACCAATATTGAAGAAATCTATGGCAGAACCATAAAGCCAGTCCTTACCCAAAAAACATCCTTTATTAGGGTGAACCTTAAAAATCAATAAAAGCGTTCAAGGGATAAATTCTGATTATAAGATGATTGGATTGCGATATATGATGCATCGGAAATTATGTACATATACTGAACACACTCTATCAATTTTCAGTCGCAAACACACACACACACACGCACACACACACACACACACACACACACACACACACACACACACACAGTTCAATTCCTGATTGTTGACTGCAAAGAATAATGACAATTCATGACCTAGAGATCACACAATGACACTCTGTCGGGATGGTTATTAATGTGACGGTCCAAGTGTCACTTCCCCTGCAAAGCCCAGTGATGCCAGGTTAATACTGTTTACAAAAGGCTAAATGTTACATTACATACAATGGAAGAAAAATCAATATCTGCCCTTTCTTTGTTATAACATCTTTTTGAAAATCGATGACGCACACTACAAAGACATTTTAAGATGCTACTGGGATACAGTTCATTGAGAATTGAATATATAGAGGATTAATTATTTTTTTCAAAAGGAGGAAATGACATGGACACATTGTAAAGTGGAAGGATATAGCAGAGTAATGGTGGGATCAGAAAAAGGAAAGCTGAGGCAACAAGCTACATTTCACTGATTGAAAGTAAGCTGCCAGGAAACAGAAAAAATGTGTGTTTTCAACAGCAGCATATTTCTGATGCTGTAATGGCCTTTTTCCCAACATTCTAGATTCTTTAGTTAAGAACAAATCTAAATAATATTTTTTCAAAAGCAAATGTATGATTTCTTTTAAAACAAGTCTCTAATGTGACTGAATTGACACTAGACTGGGAGGAGAGAGCACTAATTCAGAGAAACCATTTAAAACATTTTATATCCAAAACATGATATAACAAAATAAAACAAATACAGTAGGAATTGGAAATGGAAATGGAAATGGAAACTGGAAGGTCAATGCCTAATCAAGCAAATGTTTTTTTTTTAATCCCATTTTGGCCAAAAAGAACATTCTGAAATGTAACTGCGTGATGTTACCAGTTTATGCTTTAGATCATTGCTATCAGAAGGGAACCCAAGCCATTACAGCCATTAGTGGATGATACCCACTGACTGATGCATCATGACTATATTTGTTATTCGCTTCATTCTTGCAGCTGATGGTAACTCTCAGCTCAGACTCAGCTCTCTTTTATCTATGGGTGAATATAACTGAGTTAACCTAACTCAGAGTGTATTCCATTCTAGCAGCCTGGACTCCATTTACAGTGGAATTCACTCTGCCTCATTACATACACACTTTCTTAGTTCTTAACAATGTCTTTGCTTGAGTCCTCCCAGCAGAAATCCTCTCTGTGTCAATCTTTTCACAAAGCTGAGAGCAGAGTTTGGGAGAGTGAGAGTGAGGGGTTTCTTCTTCTCCCCCCAAACCCCTCTCCTAACTGGTTTAAGACTTGTAATTATCTCTTGCTGGGGGAGGCTGTAAATTGGATTAAAGTGGTGAGTCGCAGCTGAGTGAATTACCTCCATCTCCCCACTTGGTGGGCCAGGCTTGATAAACGTGCAGGGGGAACGGATTTGGATTCATGGCTTCCTCATGGAAAGAAATGAAATTTTCCAACAGAAGGGGCCGACGTGCTAGTGGTATCTGTACGCGCCATGTTTCATCTGCTCCTGCTCTTCCAGAAATGCAATTACCTGCGTTATCTGCAGCTAAATGGTCACAGCTTGGCAAAGAAGGCGGTCTACCTACCCAGGCCACCTGAGTGCGCTGTTTTACATGGCACACTGCTCCTGACAGTGGGCATCCTCAGTGAAATGGTCTTTCACCCGGCTTTGCCAGTGGCTGCTTCAGCCTTTCCCATGCAAAGCTGGCAAAATGTTTGGGTACAATTTTTTTCCCTAATGTCAAATGCATTGCAAGCCATCTGGTTAGCTCCATGTGTGTTGTTTTCTCCTCTTAAAAACCTATTTGGGTCAGCTTCTTTTGCACACAAGATTAATGAGAAGACACAAAGAAAACTGGGAGAGTAGCTCACAGTGTGGACTTGGTACGTGCAAATACTATGCAAATTCCACACAGCAAAGTCTCTTTTAAAAATAATTAAATGTGGCTGAAAAGTAATCCTTTCTCTCGAAACAGTCTATCAAGATATATTTTTTATTCTAGGCTTTCATAAGGTTAGAAGGAAAATTTGATGGAATGATTTTTACTATTATCCCCTTAATGTATTCCAGAGTCAGAAGGTACCATAAGTTGCTGCAAACTTTAAGAACAAAGACTATAAATTTATTTTCATCAAGGAGAGAATGAATAATGTTGATAGAGAGAGTTCGTTTAAAAAAGAATGGAATAATTTGGCTAGAGTAGCAGGGAACTGTGAGTGAGTGATAGGTCACTCTGAATGATTGTAAAATTGTAATCCTGGTGTGAAATGCTTTTAAGTCTTTAAGGACAGCATGGACTCTGGAGCGTGAAATGGTAAATCTATGTTTCTTAGAGCTGAGAACCACTGCTGCTAAAGGCCGCAAGAGTCATTCTCCTGCAAGCTCCTTCATTTACATGGAATTGTTTTCCATTCTTCGAATGGGTCAAAGACACACTGAACTGAATATAGACTTTATATCCCTTAAATTATTTTCATATCTTAATTCTTTTTTCTAATATTCATTGATAAAAACATTAAGAATTAAGATTAAGGATTAAGAAGACATAATTTACTAACAGTGCAGCATATTACATAGTTTTCTTAGGTTTCCTAAATAATTAGAATTACTTTATATGAGCCAAGCAGTCAGGTGGGGCCAGGACAAAGCAGCATATTCATGACTTTTTATCTATTATAATAATTATTGGAAAGAGTTATTTTACAACAGTAAAAATGTGCGAGTGTGTGTATTTAAAGATATAAACTGTCATCCATTATTAGTCCAAACATATCCAAGCAGATCCATTTAAATTTGATAATTAGTACATAATACTTGCAATTTAGACGTTGTTTACTACAATTGCAGTCTCTGCTACGATTGCTGAGACTATTGAGACGGTGTTAATGTGTATATCTGGTATATATTTAGTGCAGTGGATATTTATCAATAGTGCATTTAACAAGAAACCTCATATTTAAAGGCCAGTATGGGTGCCACTGCTCTTGTTTTCGCAACAATAAAGTTTTGGTTGAGATCCACACAAATCATTGCGCTGTGGAAAAAATAAATGAAAGTGCAGTGGGAGCAGTTATTATTACTTTGAAGTAAGAGTTTTTATGTAACATAACAAACTATCAAATAAATAAATAAATAAACAGAACAGTGACAATTCCATAATTCACTTTTAGTGCTTTCTTTTTTAAACTTCACCTACAAAAGGCCAGTTTTTCCAGTTTGATATTTCATGCTAGACTGGAGGATAAGTACTGCTCTAGGGTATACACCTGCACTTCCTCCTATCCTTATCAGGTCAGGAGCCTCATATCCAAACCAGACATGAATTAAATTAATGGCTGTACTCTCAGGCAATGCACCCTCATGTAAAGAAAAACAATAGTTTAAAATAGGTTCCCATTTCAGATAAAATGCCAATGCTTTAAAAAAAAAATGCACGCTGAGGATCACTGACACACGAGTGATTCGCAAAGTAAATATTATCTTCTTTATGGCCCAGAAATATATTTTAGAGTGTTACACTCTTTCTCACACCTTTTAAACAAACTAACAAAGAAAAAAACAAATATATGTATTATTATAAGTTTCAGACAACAGCAAGCAATTACTAACCACAAGTGGGCCTGTCACAGTGGCATTAATTAAAGGGAGATGGGATATCTTTTTAAAAGACTGAAGAAAGAAATAAGTGGACATGAGTGGCCTAGGTCGCTGTTCTTTTGAAGTGGGCCGATAGTCTGGCCGGTCTCTTTTTTCTCTCAAATGCTGAAATATATGGAAGGGAGTGTTAATTGAGGGAGATTCCTTGCCACAGTGGGGGCCTTGCCCTGTCACTCAAAGTGTTTGTGTAAGATACTGGCTATTTGTAGACCTCCTCAACACTAATTCATTTATTATTACTCCTAAGAAATATGACCAAAGAAAAATGCGAGCCTTGCTCTGAACATCATGCCAGAGGCTTTCTTTCATTTAAATGAATATAATGGGCAAAATAAATCAAGCAGTTAATGAAACCTATGTTTTTATATTTATATAAAAAACATTACAGTTCTCAGTTCTTTACAGGACTGATAAACGACCAACAAGTTAACTAATCTTAAAATACCACTTTTAAAGAAGACCTTGTGTATATGAAAATGAGTGACATTAACACTAGGATCACAATGAAAATCTAGCAGCTGCACAATTTGGAATTTGGCCAACAGAAGTTATCTTGCTAAATGTATGCCAGTATGACCAGATGCATTCGACTATCTTGAACGAAGACGATGTAGAGCAGGCTAGAATATCCTACAGAAGTCATACACAGCCAGAAAATGAGTCTGTGTCCTCCTGCTGTTTATTAGACAGTAGTCGCAGAGCTCTTTCATCTTTAATTTCCTGCTGTGTCATCTAGAGAGACAGATCAAACAGGGGACAAAGTGGCCCTCTATGCTCCCCCATTACAGATAATGACCCCCCTCCCCCTGCTCTTATCTCCTCACTTCCTCCCCTTTTACCCCCCTCCAGAGGACCCTCCTGCAAGGTGGAGGAAAAAAAGTTGATAAAAGATAATTAAATTCCCCCTCCTGCACACAAACATTTAGGAAGGCCTGTCAATAGCAAACAGTTGGGGTTTATTTTCAGCACAAGAAAGCCAATTTGTGACCACCAACAACCCCCACCCCCACCCCCCAAACAAGAGAGAAATATGATGGAGACAGGCTAGTACAAGGGGTTTACAAGGACACAGACTAATTCTATAGTTTTAGGTGGAATAGGTCACATGGACAGGAAGGTAGTTCAGTCTAGTGACCTAGAATGCTTTAAGAGTGAACAAACTAAAATATCTCTCCACTTTCTCTCTTGCTGTCACTTTAGTCCCCTCTGTCCCACACTGTCACATGGCCCTCCTCCCTCTCTAGTTGATTTTGATCTTGAAATGCTCGTAAAGGTAATGACAACAAATTAAGGATGAAGGTGAGTGATCACAATGTGGCCAGCCCTCCCCAGCTGGCCCTTGCACATGCTTAATAAGAGATGTCTTCCTGACTTATTTCACAGGCCCTGATGAACTACTGCTGCGAGGGGAGGATGCACTGAGGGCGAGAAAGATGTGTGCTGCAGATCACATAAGTCATGCTGGTTACAGAAAGGCTAGTGTCTGTAGCTTTTGTCTCCAATTGGTATTAAACTTTAAAAAGGACTTGATTTGCAATCAGGGTATTATTGCAAGATGCATTTTATACCAACAAGTAGTAAACAGTGTTAATAATTCAAGTTTTAAAAACAGGCGCCCTAAAGTTTACTAGTACTATCATGCAAACTTTATTTCTGAAATGGTAAAGTTCCAGCAGAAGAAAGAAAATATAGTGTATTGAGTATATGATATAATGAGTATATTATATCATATAGCAAAAATGTTATGATTAGATTTCCTTGCAGTAAAGGCACAAAATATTGTTAATCTAATTTTCCAAAACTACGTTCCAATAAACTGTTCCAAAAGTCCAAACTGAGCAGGGGTAGGTAGTATTTTCAAATGCTGTAAAATATACAAAAAAAGACATTATCCATTATTCACATCTTAGGAAAGTAAGCTAATAAAACAGTATAATTATTGGAATGGTCTGAAGATAAAAGGCAAATCAGCCCTATGAACACAGCCAAGCTCTTCACCTTTGCAGGTTTTTCCACTGTTTACCCTTCCAAATGGTCATAGTGTCAATTCTCTCCTGCCACAAGATTTTAATGGGCCATCCACATGATTCATGTCAATCAAACATCTGCCAAGCTGTCCACATATTGCCATCAGCACCTGTTGACCTCTGAGTGACCTCCATTGGTAAGAAGAATGAACAGGCCTGTCATCTCAAGGCTCCCAGGGCTGGCAGTGGTGGCAGACCCAAACGCTCTAACTGTTTACCTACGAATATGGACCATCTAAAAGACCAGACTGCTTAGACTTTATTTCTTTCCCACCCTCAATCTTTTTTCGCTTTCAATAAAGCACCCAAAAATCTTGCACTGGGGACAGGGAGGTGAAATTTCTCTCATCCAAATGGATTGCAATTTCCCTCCATTTAGCACCTGAAGGTAATTAGCTTGAAGAGATTGCAGAGTGAGCAACACGTTCATGGAACATTAACTCTTGCACATTCTCCAGTTGCAGGGAATTAATAGGAAAGATTAAAGTTTAAAGAGAGCAAATGCCATTACTGCACAAACCACCTCTCAGTGGCTATAAGCACCTCTCAGTAAGCCAAACTTGCTGTTTCTCCACCCTTTCTTCAGAATCAGTTCCCATTAAGACTGCAGAGAATAAAATAATACCTGGTCTGATGACTAGGTGTGTGAATGTGTGTATAGGTCCAATAGCCCGTGGCTTTTTTTTGTTTTTTTTGTTTTGCTAACAGCTTTTTGCATGCTTTCTCAGTTCCAGGACACCTTTCGCTAATTAGCTCTCTGGCGTTCGTTAATCTGGCCAGCATGCTGAGTAAATGTACATGCAAATTCAATTTCATAAAGGTCTTCATGGTAAATTATCAAGCTCAATAACACAGATTTTCTTAATTAAACTGTGCACTTTTTGTTCTGCACTTTTTTCTTACCGATATTAAACAGTTAAAAGATCCCAGATGACAACAAGTCAAAACGTAATATTGGCACTTATTTACTGGCCTTTATTCATTCAACTCAATTGCTTTTTATGTGTACCACTGAATCATGTATGCACCATAGACTGTAAATATATTCTTATTTATTATTGCAGATTGCATATCTTCACTTATCATTGGTTACAAATAAACATTCTATACGTATCTAGTGAAGCATTTATCTTTCTTTCTATCATAAGAAGGGTGTAGGAGGAGATATAGCAATTGGCAATGAATTTTTAGAGGCCACCCCATTCAGAGATTCAATCATAGCTTCAGAAATTCCGGCTGGGGAAAAAAAATGAAATTGAGACATGGTAGAATTTATTGCCCAGAAAATTCCATTCTACTATCTGATTTGAAAAGTCCAGTCCTCCTAGCTTCAGAAAATCTATTTTCCACATTTTAATACCCCACGTAACAGTCTTCATAATTCATTCGACTGTGTTAAGCGCAGTTTTATTAGATCTGAAACAAATTTTGGTGGGGGATCCTATAGGTCATTAACCATGGAGTAATTTTATCCTTGTTTCCCTAATGATGCCATAATGGTGAGTGAATTTCTTAACTAAAGACCAAAGAACATTTTGAAGGTCAGCTTCATCTGCAAGCTCCTTCAAGCGCTTCTCAGAGAGATTGGAAAAGTCGGAGATTTTTGAAGAGTCATTAATAACGCTAAAGCTGAAAGCCTATTTGCGTTCTCGCTTTCTACCTTTTAATTTCATACTCTTTTTTCCCCTTCCCGCTCTCTCTCTCCTTTCCTTTTCTCTGTTCGCCAGTTGCCCTCATGCAGAAAGAATGGAGTGCCGTGCAAGGGGGCAAAAATGGCAGCGCAGTGACATACAGATCCCAGATGTGATGCCGCAATAATTTAAATTTTATGCCTTTGTTATCACTTTAATCATTTTCTTTATTCGTTTTGTTCCAGTGGTCAGGGAGAGACACCTGATAGGGTAAAATACCAAGGGAACAATTTTTATTTGGAATGTGGTGCAAAGTCTAATTAGAATTTGAATTTTGCTGAGCCTTGAAATGGCCGGTGCTTTATCCTGATCGCCTTAGATATTGTTCCAAGTCAATCATTTGTCACTGCACAGCATGCTGGGAAGGCTCTGCTAATCAACTATTTTTTTCAACATTTCTTTCTGCTGCCCAGGCATTTTTTCCCATTTAGGTCTTGTATGAGAATGACCACTGTGCAGATTCATGTCTGAAAGTCTGCATTGTGTCTAGTGATCTTTATACAACTTTAATGTGCTTTTATATAAAGCTACAATCAATACCATCTCAGCACTAAATATATTCATGAAAATGCAACTTTAATTAAAGGCAGTCAATAGGTATAATCCAAATGGTCAAATGGAGATCAAAACCGAGTGCTGAATAAATAAAGGCAACAAAGCCTTTGGATCGTTTGAATGAAGGAGGCTACATTATTGCTTAAAAGAAAACCAAAAAGACTGAAATGATGTGAGTGAAAGTGAATAATTGTCATTGTGAAGCACAGCACACAGTGAAACACAATCCCTGCACCTCACCCATGCACACACCATGCAGCAGGGGGCAGCTATTTAAAGCTTCTCGGGGAGCAGTGATGGGGACGGTACTTTGCTCAAGGGCAAGCCTCAGGGCAACCTACAGGTCTGGGATTTGATGGGCCTAGTCCCTAACCACTAGCTCACTGCTGCCCAAATAAAACAGACAATAAAGATAAACCTTGCCCACTACTTAATCACACACATCTCCTAGTCTGCTTTACTTGAGGATTAGCCTGAGAAATAAATGGAGAGAGGTTGTAAGTTGTGCATTCAGGAGCAGTGGTGTTTTTGTCATTGCTTGTCAGATCTAATGTGTGCCTTGGGAGGTGGGAAGCCTCAGTAAGAAGCCACAGGCATTTTATCCCCCAGGTACAAGAAGGTCTGGAAAAGAAATTGGAGCTGACAAGCGTTAACATTTAGAAATGTACCAATAAATGGCTCTTATGTGGAGATACTGTGGGCATAGGTAGTGCACTTTGTGTGCATCTTTGTCACAGAAAAAAGAGTGTAACCTGGAATAGGAACAGAAAAGCAATAACAGCTATAATAGGTCTGATTTAGTCACTGCTGCTTACTGCTGCTGAATGAGGAATTTAAAAAGAGAAAAAGAGAAGCTACTTCCCATTATATTAGTAATGCAGTAATCAAGTGATTATTTTGATGATTATAGTAATTATGCAATATTATATAATATTTTGCATTTAATGTTGCTATATGCACTTGAAATTTGTAACTGCAAAAATAAACATGTATCAGACCCTGCTGGTTTGGGTTTCCTATTTCTATTTATTTATTTATTTATTGTTTGTTTGTTTGTTTGTTTTTAGTATGGTTGATGAAAGTCCCACATACAAGGAATATTCAGATTGCAAGCACAATTTTTAATCTATAATGCCCCGTAGAGCTTGTGTTTTTCACTCAAACTGATAAGTAATCACTCAGACGATTCATTGAGAAATATTCATTTGAATCAATATTTTTTTTTAATGAGTAATCAATTTTTATCAAGCAATCATGGCCTACTCTCAAACAATCTAACACTAACTTAGCTGCGACACTGCTGACAATGCACCTCTATGTCATTATGTTTTGAAGAGTCCTGACTGATAAATGACATATATAATAGCGTTGCATTTATATTCTAATGCACCTTCCAATGCTCCTTCTTTGCTCTTAATAGCAAAAGGCATTTTTTCCATTTCACCTACAAGTTTAATTGGAAAGTAGTAAGGGCTGCTTTGAAAGAGTTCAAAAAATACAATCTATCTGACAAAATGATCGATTACCTGTAAGTCTACCTGACACAGAAATTAGGGTTTTTTAATGACGATCTGCCTCTTCTTGCACATAAAATTCAAATTCTCCGTAAAGTCTCCCTAGCAGCCATCACCTGTCTTCAGCCTGCGTGTCGCCCAAACACAGCCACTTTGTCTCTGTCACCACCAAGAGGACATTGTTTTCACCAACAAGCGTTTGTATTAACCAATTTCACACAGCATCCAAGACACATCTCATTGAGTCCTGCATCAATGGTGGGTTGAAGAAAAAAAAAAAAAAATCCCACTGGTTCAGCAGTAAGGCTTTTGCAGGGAGCTTTTATTCAGGGGTAAAACACAATATCTTCTTTCAGAGGCTTTAACTAGCCACTTTATATAACAGTAATTAAAACAGCTTCAGAGAATTTAAGTTATCAATTAAGAGTAAGGATAGAGCATAATAGGATGTTGTATAAAAGGTTGAACAATGTTGGTAAAATGGTGATATACCGTTTGACAACATTTTTTTAGAAATCTCTTCGGCACACGGTTGCACTGAGCTTTTTGTTATAAGTCTGAACCTAACTGGAAATCTAAAAAGAAAACTGTGACAAAGAAGCCATTATTGAACTAAAGTCTGCATATTTACACACTTAAACTCCTAGAGCAAAAAGACCATCTTTCTAATGGCAAAGTTCTGCCTCCAATTTAAAGTCCAAAGCTTAAGTTCTGTCACAGGAACGACTTTAGCGCCTTGTTATGTGGGAGATGCTCATTCAAATATTTAATGCATTTAATTACCAGTCGCCAGCTGTGTTCAATGATTTAAGTTTATGGGTTTGAAACCTGTTAATTATGAAGTCAAATGCATAAAGCAATCTCCGGTGGTCTATATTGGATGCAGACAGTTAAATTTACTTTAGTGAATTTTCTGCAGAGGCAAAGTGTACTGCTCCTGTCTTCATGAGCAGTGAAATGGAGGTATTCAGTCACAGCACATATGCCATAATGCTAATGTTAATTAAAACAGCTAATCACAGAGATTCTTCAGTGGGGAGTGTGGAGCAGAGGGTGTTGCATTCTGAGAGAACATATAGTCAAACATACAGTTTATACAAAAGAAACATTTCACTTTGTATCTGCAATAACCACATTAGCACCTCAACCAAGAGTTTTGCTAAATGCACTGCTGGGAAAATTACAGCATAGCTTTTGCTGTGGGAGGACTAGGACAGTAGGTTATTACTTACTGATTATAAATGAGTATCGTTTAAGTTTCATTCCTTGGCCTCATAAGTGCCAGATTTGAAATGCACTCAGAAATCAAGAAAAAAGTCTAAACTCTCTTTACTGTTTGCCTTTAACTTGATCGAAAATCAGCTCTCTAAAGCCTTTCTTTGCTTTTGTCCTTATCAAAGCACTGACAAAATCTGACCACCAACCAGCAGCTCAGGGCAGATTGTGTGTGCCTCACTCTGAGGGCTTAGTCTCATTAAGAGGGGCAACAGTGAAGAGTGACGGGCAGCCGAGCGTACTAGCCCCCCTGGGTATCTGTGCCAGTCTCGCCTGCTGCCCTCAAAGCCCGCAAATGTGCCAAGCTTCAGCCCATGCCTTCCAGAGCTAACCCCCACGTACTTACTCCTTAAGCCCACAGGACAACGCAAACACACACAAACACTGACAAATGTTGATCCTTGCTCATTACATCAATACAATCTGTACGGTTGAATGTATGGTCTATACCTAGTGGCCACCCTGTGCATGAGAAACAGGTTCTGATGTGGCCCTCTTTTCTCTAGTTCTGCTTGCATTATTTGGCAAATTGACTCATGACTGCCGTTTGGTAAAAGGCTTCTAGAAATATAATGTGTGCAATTTTTCTTCTCTCTCTCTCTCTCTCTCTCTCTCTCTCTCTCTCTCTCTCTCTCTCTCTCTCTCTCTCTCTCTCTCTCTCTCTCCCAGACTTTTCTCTTTCCCTGCTTCTTTCCAGTTGAGTAGCTGGGGTCTGGACTAGGACTGATGATTCCAAAAAGTAATTCCATTAAATGTTTTTTAAAAGCCGCAGGAGCTGTGGTATCATGGCCATTATTGATGATATCATTATTATGTATAGGATCTCACCGTGAATAATAACCCATTATCTTTCATTTTTCCTGTTTTTGTCACTGCAAGTTGGAAAGGTTAGGTAATTTATTTTAATGTGCAAAGTGTCAGCCGCCACCACTGCCACGCGCTAGTCCTCGACAGATTCCACACTTACAGGCATGATTGTTTTTTCTAAATCAGCCCACATTTCTTGAAAAAGGGCTTCCCATAAATTACTTTCACATCCTAATTCAGTGCTCCTTACAGTTTCACTTCATGTGTTCCCAAGTTGAAGCTTGAAAACATGCTGTCATTCCATCCAGTAGACTTTTCACAGCATCCACAGTCAAACTGCAAAGCTGTACTCATAAGGGCAATACAATTAAATGCAATTAAAATAAATGCTGGTAAATTCTAAATACTTTTCAACATGATTAACAGGATGTAATATATATCTACATTAACACTAACTTTATTATATATTACACATTTGCATCAAGAAAAGACACATAATATACACTTAATATGGACTTTTTATGGTAGATATCTAATATAAAAAGTTGCTCATATGCATGTTGAAAATCATCTTATACGGTCCTAAAATGGTAAAACAACATTTTAGGCTTAAGACTGTAGAACAATAGGAAAGATGGGAAAATGGGCTTTCTGAAAATATACAGTGGGGGGAAAAATCCTCACGCTTGACTGCATTTAAATTTATACAAACTCCCTGCCATTGACAGTGATAAATGTTACACTCTATTCTACAATATGTTTAATGCATAGGTCTGTGGAGTTAAGTTTTCTCGCCTTGTACGATGCTTCTGCCGCCATAGCTCTCTATGTTACATCAGATTCGCTTCCATTAAAATGCCAAGTGGCACAGTGAAGACAACAACAGAATATGACAAGGAATTTGTTTACCTGTCCTGCTCTCTATCCCTGCATTTTTTTTTTGTGTCCTTCTTTTTGTCAGGTAAACAGCACCACATTCTGCTATTTAAAGGACATGAGCGACCATAAGCAAAGCTTGTGGTAACAAACAACCCATTTAGTTCATTTCTTTGTCTTATGCATGCACTGGGTTTAATGATGAGACACATAAATACATGCACACACACACACATTATATATATTATTATATGTACATGCAAAACAAAAACTATTTTTATAAAGATTTTCTGTCCTTTAGATATGACATATAATCTCTAAAACCCAGTTAAGCTAAAAAAAAAAAGTTAAACTTACACTTTGCATTATACTGCTTTTTTTTTTTATAAACGTTATTTTATACTTAATTCTACATTAAATCTGGTTTGCTGATGATTAACCTGAACAAGTCCATGCAAAGCCGGGCAAACATTGAGAAGTTTCCTTATAACTATCACACATAAAATCAATAGTTTTTAAATACTCAACATTTTTATTCTTTTTTCTTGTTCTGCCTGTGTGATCTGTGTAACAGTCATTGAGCTTGTGAGAACAGTCCATGCCTTAAATCCAAGCCCAGTGAGGCACCCCTCTGCTCTAGAGCAGCACTATCTCAACCATCAAATGTGAACATCTTGGTTTATCAGTCAGCACAGAGCATGAGGGGAGTGGGAAAGATCTGCTGAGGGGAACGGTCAAGCCTTTAGTCTATTCTGTACTTGTTCCAAAACAATAAGACTGGTGTGTTTTTTTTTTTTTTACCTAGCTTTCTGCACTCAGCCATGCTTTAGGGGAAGCCTCCTCTGGCCACAGTGATACACACTGCTTGGGCTGTGGGGGACATCAGTGTGCATCCCCACCCACTCTGATTACAAGCTAGAGTAAGCCTTACTGCTTGCCTGCCCCACTTCAGATCCCTGAAGACATCCCACTGTTGCTGGTACAGCCAGAAAAGAAAGTAAGCTCGCCTTAATTATAATGGGAGAGCACTCATTCTCTAAAAACCCTTGCAATGGGTAGTTCAATAATAGTCACTATTGTAAATGAGTGCTGTGTTCAGATTAACTTAGTCACAAAGATCTACATAGCAGTTGCTTGACTCTGGAACAGAGCAAAGATGTACAGCACATGCTAACATTCTTAATGCAATTTTCTTTTTTTGAAGAAAATGTCCACTTAGATTTACCAACAATTTAGTTGTGGCCATTAGTTTGCTCTCGGCCTAGCACCGCTGTGGGGCAGCGGTGGCCTAGTGCTTAGGGAGTTGGCCCCACATCGGAAGATTGTGGGTTCGATTCCCTCAAAACCCACTGCTGCACGGTGTTTGTGTGCATGGGTTAAAAGCAGAGGTCCAATTTCGTTGTGGTTCATGTGTGCAGTGCTGTGACCTTGCAATGACAAGGGTTGTCACTTTCACACACTTATGCAACTTCAGTGCTATAGATCAGCTAGCCTGGAGGAAAGTACTATCTAACTGACCATTTAGTTTCAACAGCAAACACAACTCTGTTCACTAGGGTCCTGCTGGAAGACTGGGGGAGAGGGAGGGCCATGCTAACCTTTCAATTATGTACAGGACTGTGTAAAAGTTTTAGGCAGGTGTGGAAAAAATGCTGTAAACAAAGAATGCTTTCAGAAATATAAATAATGATTGTTTATTTTGATCAATTTACAAAATGCAAAGTGAGCAAACAAAAGAAAAATCTAAATCAAATCAATATTTGGTGTTACTACCTTTTGCCTTTAAACCAGCATCAATTCTTCTGGCCCCCACAGAGTCCTGATCTCAACATCATCCAGTGTGTCTGGATTACATGAAGAGACAGAAGGATGTGAGGAAGCTACATCCACAGAAGATCTGTGGTTAGTTCTCCAAGATGTTTGGAACAACCTACCAGCCGAGTTCCTTCAAAAACTGTGTGCAAGTGTACCTAGAAGAATTGATATTTTTTGAAGGCAAAGGGTGGTCACACCAAATACTGATTTGATTTAGATTTCTCTTTTGTTCATTCACTGCATTTTGTTGATTGATGAAAATAAATGATTAACACTTCCATTTTTGAAGCATTCTTTGTTTACAGCATTTTTTCCACACCTGCCTAAAACTTTAGCACAGTACTGTAATGTTGTACTCCCAGCCAAGGATGGATGTACAAAAAGGATCAAACTAGTCATCTCCCAGTGACTCTATGCTTAGTAAGCTGGATCCCTCTGGTGCCCTAAAGAACCCCTATAGCAGTATAAGGAACCTTCACATACAGTAAATGTTCTATACCAGTAAAACTGCATCCCAGTCAAGATGATGACGGCTTAGTTTCCAGCTAAAAGTGTTAAGGAATACCTGAGTGTTTTTCAGCCTAATCTACACTTACCACATCTATAGTACTAAAATAATTATATAATTACAATGTTTTAGAAAAAAACAGTCTAATTTTAGCAATCATTTCATTTCAATTTGAAGACAACCCATTTCCTGGCTTTTCCAATCTTTTCCAAAGCATAAGAAGATGCAAAATAATTGTGCATATTTGAACCCATAAAACAACCATTAAAACTAAAACATATTATTGTAAAGACATACAGCATCAGCCAAAGGAGTAACCCAAAACCAGTAGCTGTTGCAGTAAATTAAATACTACACACACAGAACACAAGAAGCAGATTCAAGTAATGTGCTTAGAAAACATGGGCTGATGTTTTCTGAATGACAATAAAACATTCAAGGAAACTAGAGATGTTCCCATTTATCTCCAAGCTCAGTTGAAATAGTGCTTGGTTAACTCATAATATATGATCAAAGAAAGAAAAACAGCAAAAGGGCAAATTCCATCTATAAATTTAGTTAAGTTGTGTGGACATCAGCAGCAGTTTATGGCTGTTTCGTGATGAGTTCCTCAAATACAAAGATATACCCCTCCTTTGCAGCAATACTTATTGAAAATAATCACTGTCTTTTCATAAAACTATTTAAGAAGGCACAATATTAAAGCACTGACTTCTTAGTTGAAATCTTGAATGTCAACTCTTGGGTAAACTGCTTAGAGAATGTCATGCTCCATAATGCAATCCCACTTTAGTACCGTTCTATGAACTCTATTTTCAAGACTTTGCTCAACAGACCATTATGGTCCCACAAGCAAACAAGCAGAAGATGGGTACCTGCACAGTCATTGTATTCTTCCATTTTATGATCCATACAATAGCCTGAACAGAAAGAAGCTTCCAGCCTACCAGGACCATTGTAAAGGATGTAATATGTAAACAAACAGGCTGGAACTTGGTCTGATTTACAGTGCTCCTGGGTCTGGCCTGCCATTCCCTAACCACCGAACAGGCCGGGGCAGCCAGATATTTCTGCACCGACAGTTTGAGCACTTTCGATTTTATACCTCAGCAATTTTTATAGCGTCTTTAGGTGCACAGCACATGCCTCGCTATATCCTTGGGAGGGAAAGTGGAGAACAGAGGGGGAAGAAAAAAATTGCAAATAACAATAATGCAACAAAAGATTATCGGAGAGGACTAGACTGCTGGGTCATGTGCCTCTGGCTGCCTCTGTGCTGCTCTGTAATTGGAGGAGAGCCGAGAGGCGGCTAATATCCCAAGTCATCTCTCGATTTGCCGCTGGCGTCCTCGCCTCCCCTCCAGATTAAGTAAGGTAGAGTAACCAAGCCTCGGAGGGCCCAGGCGTCTGTGCAGGGCTGTTGTAACTGATACTGAGCTGCTCTAATTAAAGGTTCCGATTGAGGGAGTGATGTTTAATATACAGCACATCTCTCCTCTCCTGCAGCTGGGGAGGGGACCTAGGGTGCTGTGCAAGAGATAGCTCTCATTTACCACCAGCACCTCTGGGTGGAGGCTGTTGGAAGAGCGCAAGTGAGTCTTGTGCCACTCCAGTGGGGCTAATGTAGCACTTCAAATCTACTGCAGCTTTAGAGAGATTTCATACATGACCATCACCCCAGCTGCCTGAAGAAAGCCATTGTTAAATTTAAGCTTGATCTTGGATCTCTCATAGGGCTTATCTTCCAGAAACAACTTCTTCTGAGGGATGAAAAGTTGTATGCAATAGTAATATTGTTTTAACTACATAACCAAGTGAGTATTAATCATTTTGCAGCCTCCGATTGTTTTGCATTTGAGTCAGGAGAAAAGTAAACCATGCACATGTCCATTTTCATTTTGCTGACCACCATTTTATAGGACTGAACATACAGCATGTTTTAAATAGCTTTTTTACTTAATTCACATTTGACACTCCAGCAAGTTACTGATCCCTTCGTATGTGTGGTGAACAAGGTTAGCTCTTTCATTTGGTCTATATTGTCCCTCATTACTCATTTTCTGTGCACCAAATCACTTGTGACAGTAAGATTTTTACAGTACAGAAAACCTAGCCTTGGTCATTAGAGTTAATATTATGTTTCTTTTGCAATCCCTCATCATTTTTGGGCCTCATTGACTATTTTTCTTTATAAGATATTAAGTATTCAAAGCTCATTTACATCCTTATTTTTCAATTTGCTGCCGCAGTAGTTTAATTTATTCCATATAATTTCTTTCTCTGAGAGGGACATTAATCATTGCCTGTGTTTTAGCGCCTCTGGGTTTTTTTTTAATCAATAAAATAAAGGAATAAAATCTTCACTGTGACTGTACCCAGTGTAAAACAATGAATATAATGCAGATTTCCTGCTCTTTTGCATTTGTTTCATAATACATTTTTGTGTATTATATTTATTTCTTTATTTAGTGCTTCTTTTTTTGCTAACATGCATAAAGATGTAAAAATATTTTTTTGCCATGAACAGTAACTTTTTTATATTCTTTTAAAGAAATTGCAGTAGTTATACCGTCATACTTCATACCTTACCAGCAAAAGCAGTATACATACAAACACACACACACACACACACACACACACACACACACACAACACATATATATGGGTGTGTGTGTGTGTGTGTGTGTGCCTTTCTTTAACACTCCTGGTAGTTCTGTATTACTGGTCTGTCGAGCTTGTGGCCTAAACACTTTCATTCTCGTCCTCTCCATTCTTGTTGTTTCTTCATCCTTTTACATTCATTTTATGCTTGGCTATACCTTGGGCTATCAGTGTATTAATGCCAGGGCTTAAGGGAAACAGCTTCTGGAAGATAAGCCCTCCAGTTGACATGTGGGTGCTTGCAGTTCATACATCACTCCCTCTATTGCCACCACTAAAACTAGCACTATTACCATCATTCCCAAACTGAAATGTGTTTTATAGCTTCATGAAGCAACTTTTCTCTCCTATTCTTTTAAGTTCAAATACATTCAACTTTTTTTATGGAATATCATATAACGTGTTAATTTGCTTTCATGTTGTCTGAGAATTTTGACCTTCGCGGGTATAAGGGATGGGAAAATGGGGTGTGCGTGGGGGTGGGTGGGTCTGTGTACTTCGATACATAATGCAGAAGGACCATAATACTTTGTGCATGGCCAGTCGCAGGCTGTCTAATCACGAGGAGAAGACCCTCTGTCTCACTCCATAAACCCCAGAGAGTAAGAGGACGGGTGTGGGGGCACAATGTCACTTGTAAATCCCAAATTAAACTCAACTGCCCAAAGCTTCTGTGCATAAAAACAGCCAGCCTCCAACCTTACCTTCTCCCCTCTGTACAGGCAATCCTGACAAAGATAGGACAGCCACCCAGGTGTTGGCTGTGTCAAGGTTGTGCAGTTGTTCATTTGCTTGGCCCTTGGTCCCACTTGATCCTCCGCATGTGTTTTATGCCAAAACATGGAGCGAGATATTGCTTGGCATAAAGCAGCCTACAGCATATAGCAGTTTCATTTGCACAGCATGTGTGTCACATACGCAAAAGGGGAAATATATTGTATGTATGCGATAGAATGTAGAATTCCGATGAGAATTTAATGTTAGGGAAAAGCACATTTTGAATGAATTTATCCAGGACCCTGCAGCTTGAGATGGCATTGCCTTAAAAAGAAGAAATTTAAAAATTGCATGCAGGCTAGTTTAAGCTTGCTAAGGGAAATAACTTCCTTGAAGGCAGTCTGTTCATTAAGATAATGTGTTAATTTCAATTAAACTAACATTAAAATGGTCTTCATAAAGAGTTTAAGTCAGCATTTTTCCTAACTTGCTCTTTTAATTACATCGTTCCTCTGCTGTCATTAAGGGTATTAAAAATTCATTAACAAGAATAGTACAGCTACCCGCCAACAAATCAGCCTAACTTTCATCTCATGTTGTCAAAAGATTATAGCTATCTTTGATTTTATTTGAGAGACAATTTATTCCTTATAAAGAGCTACCTAGGCATCAACAGGTTTCATCATCAGTAGCAGCAGCAGCAGCAGCAGCAGCAGCAGCCTCACTTCTATAAACGTTGTGCGGTGGTATTCTTAATAGCACACGTAATGAATAAAAACAAATTTAAATGATCTATGCACATTGACAATTCAGGACTTTATGTGATACAAGAACTCATTTATTACATTTACATTTATTTGCAACATCAAATCCCTTCCCTAACAAATTTCCACTGCAGGCTGTAATGTTTCCACTGGTTATCTTTCCTGATCCTAATTTGTTTTCATCAGTTTCATCAGATGTGTTTATGGCTATCTGAAAGTGCTTAACAGCTTTCCTATTGAACCGTATTGATGGAAATAACCTAGTCCACAAATAATACACTCTGTAATGTTTTTTTTTTTATTATTATTACTATTATTTGGTCCGGATTACAAAGTAGGCCTGAATTCCAGTATTAAGCCTTTTCACACTTTTTCTCAGAACTGAACATTAAATAATGTAGAAAGCCAGGTAGAAGCTTTGTAAAACAATATTTCTTACAGATAGGAAGGACAATTTGCATACATGGGTATGGAGGAAGTAGGTCATTTACAGAATACTGTTATGTTTTGGATTCAATAATTATTGATGTGGCTTGCTGAAGATTAATCTTGCAGATTTACTATGTCAAGTGAAACCATGATATGCCACAATAAATAATTGCTCCACTATCATTAGTCTAATGCGTTGTTAGATGCTGCAGCAGGTGTAAAATCTTTGGCATTGGCAACAGAGTGATCACTGATTTGGCAAGAATATTTTGATTAATTGCATAAATACATGTTAAACAGTAGCTATCTAAACAGTGAGTGAATTCAACCACAATAAATCATTAAATTCAATCTGCACAAGTGAAGCAAAAACAGGATGAAATAGCAAATTGGTGTTGATATGCTATGAATGTGTTATAATATTTCTAAAATAGGTATTTAAATTTGGCCATTTGAAAACAGAGCGATGATCAGGATGCCTAATACAGAGTAAAGATATAGCCCAAAGTAGCATTGGTTCAAAACATGAATCCATCATATTAAGCTAACTGTCAATGTTTCCTTGAAAGAAAAAAAAAGAAAAAAAACAAAGTTGCCAGATTTTCTAAGCTTGGAAGACCATATCACTGGGCTTTTCCGACCACACTGAAAAACGCTCAGAAACACCTTTACTATAGTAATGCCAACTTTTCATTAATTCCCCCTAGTCTCTCTCTCTCTCTCTCTCTCTCTCTCTCTCTCTCTCTCTCTCATGCTTTCTTTTTGTCCAGCCTTCAAGAAAAAAAAGAAACCATCAGACCCTGCAAATCAGACGGGGAAGGTCCCTTGACTCTGGTGCCACTTCCCCTAATATCTGCATTTAGTCATGTAATCGCAATCAAAATAAATATAATGGTGATTAATGGTGGAGGTCTCTCTCAGGAATGGCAGGCAGAATGGGACACACAGCACTGATGCTACTGATGGGCTCTTAACGTGCTGATTTGACTCTGATGTGAATTAGAGTAGAAAGAGAGGGCTCCCTGCCGGGTCTGTGCAACAATTTCTGTCATTTACACACACACACACACACACACACACACACACACACACACACACACACACACACACACACACATTGTTAATGGCCTTTTCACAAGGGTGCCAAAAAATGCTAATAGTTACGATAATGGGGTTCTTTTTTATCACTAACCAATGCACCAATGCATATCCTAATGTTTGTGTCAAAAAGGCTGTACAGTGGCTGAGCAGAGTGGTAGCATGAATTAGCCTTAATAATCATGACAAAGCCTGATTAATTTAAAGGACTTGAAACATTCCTGGACCGCAATCAAAGATTTGTGAACACAAAACTATTTAAAGTATTAATGTTCTTCTGAATGGGCCAGTTAATGGCATATAATAGATTACTCACAATTTAGAATTCCAAGGAAAGCAAGCAAACTACCCCACTGAACACAAAATGAAAATTAACCATGGTTGATTACTCACAAAATTTAAAAGACAGTGCTGACAGTGAGCAAGTTTGTATTATAATAATATAAGAGGGACGTCGTATAAGAAGCATACAAACACAGCATACTAACCATTGCACCACCAAAGATGGCCCTCTAAATGCTCCTTCCTGCTCTGAAAGCTGAGAAAAACATAATGTCTCTGCATTATTAATATTCTATTAGAGCCTGTCCTGTTGTGAATTCTATCTGTGTGGTGTCGCCTTAGTATCAACACTCATTAAAATATTTATACTGTTCTAATTAATTGGCATCAGAGGGCTTCTTTTTTGTGGCAACACTGTAAATTAAGCCCTAGATTAGATTAAAATATTCAGTGTACTAGGAGCAGGTGTAGGTCTTTGGCGTATGGAGTTATGGAATCAGGAGACACATTATCTAGTTTTGTTCTAAACCTTTTATTAATAGATGAATAATCTTCCACGAGATGGCAAGCCTCAAAGCAGACCCTTTTTGGGTCTCTGTAATTGGTCAGGTACGGCAGTTCGTTTTTTATTTCAGTGCAGTTAACATGTTATTGAATCTCATTATCTTCTCCAGTGGGGTCTCATTACTCACTGAGAGTAATCTGTAATGACGGGCTATCATCAATGAGCTGAGGCACATTGTGTCATTGATTACATTCCGCCAAACTGCTCTGGAAAAACACCCTCTTCATGAGGACCCTTCGTGAATTGCTCCAGATTCAGCCACTCTCCTGCCATTATGCATTTTGTCTCACTGCTTACTGAGGGATGAATGTCTTATTGATCAGGGCTCCTGGCTCTGACTGGGTTTTGAATGGAAAGGGTGCTCTGTAGCCGACTGTTTACATACAAGCTGGGTCTGATTGTACTCGGCTTTGGCAGCCCTACCCCAGCTGTGGTGCAAATCCATCAGGCCTGACAGGTCCATTATACAGCCACTTTTTACAAGTTTTGGCAGCTCATATACTCCAAGATATCACTTTCAACTAAAAACACATTCATACAAGGCCACTGCACAGTATCAGCACTACCAACAGCAAGTATTGAACGCATTAGCTGGGAGATTGCCAAACACAGACCTCTGTTTGGATTTTATATTACTTTATAGAAATATCACTCCCTGAAAGGTCAACACCAAGATTAAACAGATATTTTTAATTAAGCACATTAGAATGACCACCAGCTGTGGCATTTGTCAATGTCAAGATATTTCCCAAAAGACACAAATGTGAGAAGCCCCAGAGGAAATGAACTTCTTTTTGTATTTGGAGTTAAAAACAGCTCACTGAGTTCAAATTTAAGGAAAAGTATACAATTTCAGCCTAATGCTAGCTAAAAGTATTATTTTAATTTTTTTCATTTTGTCTACTATTGTTATTTTATGAAATACAGACATTGCTCCACTATAACTGGATGTCCTAAATTCTGCCGTCTCCACCTTCCCCACAAGCACACATCCACTGCTTATGAGACAGGCTGCTGTGCCTGTACCAGAAATGGCCATTTAAATGATTTGAGTGGTGACAAACATACTGGGAGCAAAAGAGGGATTGTGTTGAGCAAGCAGACCCTTAAGCCCAGCACTGTCCCTAGAGGCTGGCACCAAGCCTCAAGTAATGCTTTGGTTCAGAACCAGCTTGGTTCAGTACAGCTTTACACCTCAAACATGTTAGCTTTGTAATGCCAGAAAAAATTCTAAGTTAAAGAATTGATCATGTGTTATTTTGTGGGAATGTGTGTCTGTGAGTGGAACAGGGGAAAAGGGGAGGAGAGAGAGCTTGATTATTCATTTCACCTTGAAGCATGCATTCTAAAACATTTTTCCACTTTAGCTTATGCACCGTGACTGATAATCTTTGATAATCCTTTACCTCACTTTGAGAAGCCTCTATTTAAAATCCAGGTCCAGGTCATCACTCCAAAAATCAGAATGACCTTCTAACACCTTTCAAAAGATTCTGAAGCAGGTCAAGCTACAAACATTCACAATCTCTTCCAAATATTCATTGTTTCCAGTTGTATGCATTGTATTTCCCTTGTTACATTAAAAATTTCCACTCCAAGGACAGTATTAGTGCTCAGTCATGCCCAGAGGGACATGTTGCACTGGGAAGTCTTCAAGTCTGGAACGTCACAGCATGCTATTTGATGGTGTCACAAGGTTAGATAGGCAACACTGTGAGCATGGTTTTAAGCAGAATTCCAGCGCCTGTTTAAAAAGCGACCCCCAACTCTTTTGACATAACCTTTTTTGGGAGGCACTGGACAAAAGCCATCGTTTCCTCTGAGATATCCTGTTAAAGCCATTCTGAAGTCGGCCGACCGTGGCCCTCCCTCAAAGAGTGCAGCAACATTATTCAGCTTCCTCCTTCTGATCCTCAGCCTACAACAAACCATGTAATCCACAGCTCAGTGGCCATAGAGAAAGAGCAGGCAGGGAATGTTCCTCTCACATGCTGCAGATGGGACTGGCTAAGACACAGAGACCAACAAGAAAAGTGGAAGGAGCTTCAAAGTCTAACAGTACATTTATAATACTGAGCGCTGATCCAGGGGTTCAGGCTTTTGGAGTGCCGAAACAATCTACTGTACAGTATATGCACCCTATAATAACACATTTTGCATTTACACCACTGGAAAATACAGTAGTCCAAAGGGTGTCCTTGCAATGTCACAGAACAACCACTTCTAGCTCCTTAAGTAGTTTTGAATGGATCTTTGTAAATGAAATGTATAAGTGTCAAAAAAACAAAATGGTTCTATACTAGCAGTTCCTTAAACCGTGTGTCCAAGCGGAGAACTTTGTCTTAATATCATATTCTTATGGAATATTATTTCATTTCTTTAACAGAAAAAATGGAGCAAGATCTGCTGTTTACCTGGACGAGAATGGCCTTTGTTTCCAGTTGTCTAAAGGCTGGTGTCCCTGAGACATCACACAGGGCCTCTTTTAGCGGCAGGCAGGCAGACTGGCTTGAGCCTTGTGTATAATTAACACCCCCAACGGTGTTATTAAATAGATTCTCTCTCAATGGCGATAGTGATGAACCCAAAGAAAGAGTGGGAAAAATCCAAAATGCATATCTCAGGGGCAAACATGATAGGATTACAAAATGAGCAGCTTGCAAACTGTCTTGGCTTTGATGAAGAAACATTTAATTATCCCCCAGCGGAAGAGATCCCCTATTGTTTAGAGCTAATTTGTCCCTTTTGGCTACTTCCCTGGCCCAAAGGCCTGTCAGTCTCATGTTTCTATTCTGCTTCTCTCAGTGCTACTTTGCAGTTTTACAGTTAACACTTGCACTAAAGGTCTTATTCTTAAGTTTATTATGACATTTACAAAAATGTAACTGGCCAGTAATCAGACATCTCTAATTTCTCAGGGAGCAATGAAGCTAGATAATACACTGATCCACAGTATAAAGCTATGGTAAGGGTCTTGCTGCCCTTGTCTGTGGCAAGGACGTAATTTTGTTTGTTTAAGTGCTGCTAGAAGACTATGGCCCTCAAAATGAGATGAAAGAGAGAAAGCCGCTCCCACAAAAAGGGATCAAGCAGGTCAATTTCCCTTCACTTTGTCCCGGCCAAGGGTTTGGGTTCCCTTTTCCACAAAGGCCACTATTGGGCTCAACCGTGGACTCAGCCTCTCAAAGTAAGCTTGTTTCTCCATCACTTGATATCTTAGCATAATAGAAGGCAATAAGTGTCTTCAAAGCTTGCCTCCCTTTTCTTAGTGAAATAAGAGGAAACACTCCCTTCACGGACAAACAGCATCCACACAGAAATGGATACAGTATAATTCTTCTGGCCTTACAAATCAACTCCGGACAGTGTGAAAACAACTCTGCATAGTAGAAATAATTTGCTTGTATATCAAAAGCAAGACTAAATAAATAAATTAGCCGGTCCAATTGCAGAGCACTGAAATACAGTGTTAAAAGGTGCAAGGGGCTGTGGGTGTTACTTAACATTTCTCGCAGTATTTCCACTTACATTCAACAAACTGCTGTTCTATATCTGAACAGATCACTGAACCCAAAATGTATTGTCCATGAAAACAATTTGCACTCCACATCCCATCATATGATCTTTCTCTCTGTATCATTTCTCGTCCCATTTTAACAATACATCCACATTAGCCCTGACAGTGGGTTCAGTTCACATTTAAATGCAATTTAAAAGAGGCATATATTTGCATAGGGAATTAAAATTAAGAGCTAATTATGCAAATAAATTATGGAACAGGGGACTGAGATGCTTTGCATTCAGTTATTATCCCATTTTGGGAGACAATAGTCACTTGATAGTCCAAAAGGCATCATACACATTTAGCTGGAAACCCACACAATGGTGTTAAATATTCAAGTGGTATTTAATTACAAAAAATTAGGAGCTTATAAATTACATGTGCTGCTTCTTAAGTACAGCTAGACAAATTCTCTCCCAGAGGACTAAGGTTTCGCTCATACATACCCCTTAATTCATTTTGCATGAAGTTTGAAAGGGAATCCTATTGTAAGAGGATAACTGCAAAACATACTGAGATCACTGGGTCCCTTTGAGCAAATAAAGTCACAGTGACATGCTGTGTTACTGAATGCCAACACTTATTTTATTCATCACTAAGTACCACATTTCTGCGAAACAGAATGAAATATCCCAAACAACTTTTCCATTTATTTATAAGTGCTGTTATCATTACTGGTTTACCAGGAATAAATTGATAAATATAAAAAGGAAACATAGCCTGAAGCATTATGATTGTATTGCATGGTAACATACATTTAAGTAGAGGTGTTCATAAAACTTCCAAAACTGCATATTGTTCCAGGCTTAATATAGAATGAAAACATATTTGCCATGCTTTGATGGTTTGGACCAGTCACAAGGTGTAAAAGTCAGCCTTATACACTGTTACACTGTATACAATGTTCTCAGTTTATTTGAAAAACTGCAGCTTCCTCACATTTTCAAGTAAATTACTAAAGAAAATGTGTAAATTACTACATTTGCTTCATATTTTTAAAACATCTTCAAAAAAATTCCTAAAGAGAAATAAAAATTAGTTTTAAAACAAGAAAACGTGTACTTTTTTTCATTTTTTGCTTATAACTGTGTTGTTAAAAAAATAAATAAATAAAGTTACTGTTTATAGAGTAGGGTTTGTTATAAAATATATACACTAAAGATTAAACTATATCTATATTAGACAGCAGCTCCATCAGGTATAACTGCTGCTAGAAGCTCATCGTTTCTTATTCATTTAATTTTTTTAAGTTGTTTTCTGATTGTAGTGCAGTAGAGAAAGGGGAGTATTATTGACAAGTTCCAGAATCCTGATACTAATAAATTACCAGATGCAGAACAGAACAGCAGAACAGAAAGAGTCCAGCAGACTGCAGAAGAAATAATAATCCTCCAGTAGGGGTCCTTCCTATAACAGTGAGCAATCTCTCTCACAAACACAAACAGCATTTAGCTGCCTGTGTTTGCGTCACATATGACTTCATATTGTATATATCCTCTATTTAATTGGAAGCAATTTAACACCATGCCATTAGAAGGCAGGACCCATTGATTCTGGCTTGGTAGATGATTTTTATGTTTGAAAGGTCTGCTGGCATTGAGTTGTAATTGAAAATCATATAGGGCAAAGTGCACATTCCATTCAGAGAGAGTGAGAGGGAGAGAAAAACAGAAAATGAAATGTACACACATGCACTCACATACATTTATATCTCTATATATCTATCTATTTATCTATCATATATATATATATATATATATATATATATATATATATATATATATATATGTGTGTGTGTGTGTGTGTGTGTGTGTGTGTGTGTGTGTGTGTGTGTGTGTGTGTGTGTAGAAATAGTTTTAAGCATGCTAAATGTAAAAATGCACGGGTGGATGTGGCCTCTCAAAAAAACAATGTTACAAACGTACTCTGATGAATGAATAGTGTTTTATAATTTTGTGGAGCTGTGATTCTGCTGTGTCCTACTTTATTTCCACCTATCGAGTGATCTATGTGCTGTCAAAGAGCTCTTATTATAAACAACTTTGCTGTGCATCATTGTTAACATGGCTCGTTCCTTGGCTAATTTCATAGGTTTACTTTCAGAAATGAATCCTCTTAATCAAATTCCCTCGTCCTGACTCTATCAGAGGAAAATGTTTCTGTTTGTGAAACAAATTGGCTGATAATGTGCATAATCGTGCAAATAAAAAAAGGCACAGAAGAAGGGAGAAGGAAAAAGGCCTGCGTCGTTCTGCCATGAGTGTCGAGATCATTTAAAACATTTATAGAAGGAAATGAGCATCTCCATCAAACAGCCTTGCCCATTTACATTTCTTGCATACAAGTCAATTTGTGAGTGCCCTGTATCATAAATCAATGACAGCGCATGGTTATGCTGGTACTGACAGGCAGTATATAAATAAGGTACCTGGGAAAACATGGCACAATTTGTAGAATGTAATTTATTAATTGCCTAACATAAAAAGGACTGTGCGTGTGATTGTAATGGGGAAAATTAAAATGCTACAGGAATACTTGGCAAGAAGTATATATTTATTTCTACAGAATTCACATAAAGAGCTTTCTGTCTGCCAGGTCTTTATGAATCCGGGGGGGGTAAAGATTTGAATATTCCAAGCTGGTTTAATGGGAGTTCAGTTAGCAAACCATGCTTTTAATGTCTTTAATGTTACAGCACTGCAAACAGAACAGGTGCTGAGAGATCTGGAGAGGAGCAGAGCTGTGTAAAGTCATTCTCAGTCTTAGTCATCACACAGAAAGGGCTGCAGGCTTCCTCTGTCAATTCCCACTCCTTTGGGTCAAACAAACAGCTCTCCCAGAGCCAGCTCAAAGGCTAGTGTCTGGGCAGCCAAGCTGAAAATGTCCCTTGTCCTCTGCTGCTATGTAACATTTCATCTGCCAGCTGCTTGGTCTTTGTCAGTGACAAAGAGCTGTAGTATGAGGAAGCATCATATTTATTGAGCAGATAACCCCAGTGTTCTCACAAGCCTTTCATCCTTGTGCAACAGAGTGGCTTTGTTACTTTTTTAACAATTCACATTTACAACGAGCATTGTGGCAACAATCCCAGAGGAAAAGGAGAGAAATGGAGGAAAAAAGAAGAAGCATGTCGTGTGTGCAGTGGACTGGCTGTGCTTTTTTCATCATGATCACGGGGAGAAAAACTTGTGTGACTTTAAGGCCAATTAACGTTTTCATCTGGAGCGTACTGTTATTTTTTCCTATGAGGTAGCTCTCCACTCAGCAACTTTGAAGAGTGATTGTTTAGGCCATGACAGAGCCCCTTCTATCCCTTGCAAGGCATTACTCACACATATTCACAAGGCCACACTGGGCAGGCTTAAGAAAGTTTCATAGAGTGCAGAAAAAGAGAACAAAACAGACTCAGCATGTGGGACAAATGTGCAGTACAAATGAGGTATTCATTAAGAATACCCAGCATTAAAACCTGAAAAATATTGACAAAAAACTTTTCTTTAATTGCTGAAATATTTAAAAAGTGCTTTTCAGCACACACACATACATACACACAAACGCTTAATTTTTGAAGGAGGAAATTAGGTTTAATATGTGGTGTTTTTTCTTTTTTAAATCATATGATTATTTTTAAATACGAGTGTTCTCCTTTTGACCTCTGATTTTTACTTGATAAATAGTAAATTTATGTTACTGTAAAAAGTGTGGGCAGCGGGGGCCTAGTGGGTAGGGTGTTGGCCACATGATCGGCGGATCGGGGGTTCGAACCCCTTCCCAGTGGGTTGCCCTGAGGTACCCTTGAGCAAGGTACCGTCCCCATCCAGCTTCTCCCTGCGATCGGCTGGCGACCTGTCCAGGGTGCGTCCCACGTCCTCGCCCTGTGTGCGCTGGGTTGGACACCAGCACTCCCCCGCGACCCCGTTTGGGACAAGCGGCAGATAATGGATGGATGGATGGATGTAAAAAGTATTACAATAACGCAGCAGACATTTGGACTTAGTGTTGTGTCATTCTTGACCTATTAATAATGCATAAATCCCTTTGTCTAATCATAAAAGAATCTATAAAAGTCTATAATAAGGTGAAAATCATAACAATCAATAACATATTCCACTGTGTCTGTAACGATTTCTCAATTAAATTAACAATTCCAGTACAAAAATGTAAATCTTTGTAATAAATCTGTAAATCTGCATAAAATGTTAGTCATTTTAGTAATTACTTTGCAATTTGGATGTCAAACAGAGTATGCACACAAGTGTAAGCTATAAGAAGAAATCCCTTTTTTATGTGCATAATTGAAAAACGGAAAGACCCACACCATCAGGATCTCATGAATGTGTCACTATTTAAAATATAATGTACATGAGATTTAACTAAATATTTAATTAAATATAGCATAATATGATTTGATACATCCATCCAAATGAATCACAGGATAATTGACTGCTTATATAAGATCACAGCTTTCAACCCTCTCCAGAAACATCCCTGTGACTTGGAGACGGTACCATGTAGAGTTAGTGTTGTCTATAATTAGTTTTACTAGTTTATACAGAATAAAAGCACTAAACTACTGCTGTTTATTCACAAAGTTGGAGACGTCTGTGCGCCAGTGTCTACTGGCAGAGTGGGCCATTTTTACATTGGCTAGACATCTTAGTAAGAAAATGAAATAAATAAATAATGAATAAAGATATCTCAAATGTATTTAAAATGATGTCTAATCGTTCTTATCTTGTCTGAATAATGACATGAAAGGTGGTCCTTTCGCTGGTCCTGCCGTTTAGTTTTTATTATTAAATTGACTCCTACCCTTCCAGAGCTGACACCTTTGATGTTGTCTGACAATTAATTACTTCATTAATGCTGAACTATCTGACAGCTATGCAACAGATCATAGTGGGGAACAGGACAAGACAACTTCAACAAACAGAGAAAGAAGAGAGCATTATCCACTAATGATAGATTATAAATCATATTATCTCTCAGGCAGGACAAGGAAGGTAATTAAAAGCAGTCACAATTATATCATATGCATATTTGCAAATGCAGCACATTTCTCACTGATTATACATTAACATAATGTAATGGACTTCTTGAAATTCCTTTCTAATTATTTTAGCGAGTCCCATTAGTCATGTAAGCTAATGTTTTCTTATCACTGAGATTGTGCCTTAAGGTTGACACTAAGATATTCTCTTTTTTAAAAGCTGGTCGCTTTGGCTCTGAAACTGAGTATGGTAGGTTAAACCCAGCACATTACAGTGACTGAATGATTCAATGTGGTATCAAAACTATTAACGTTCATATAACATTTTGATATGATCATATGAAAAACCTTGTTACTGATCAAAACTAAGCAACTGAGTGCATTTCACTATCATCACTGTAGTGAGGACAAGCTACTTAAAATTTTTTTGGTTTTGTTTTGTAATAAAATGTTTAGGCCCAAATAATCCAAATACTTTAGTTTTCATATGTTATGTATGCATTTATATTTATTTTTAATTTGATTTTATTTTTAATTTGATTTTATTTTTAATTTGATTTTTTTGCATTTTAGTAATCATTTTGGTGGATCTGGTGAGGGCAATGCTAAAACACAGAACTCCAAACCTCAAACTTGTTTCCTCAGTCAGCAGACAAGGAAACAAGTTTCTGTTAGCAGACAAGAAAAAAAAAAAAAAAAAAGCTTTAAAAAAAAAAAAAACTGAAACCTTTTTGGTGATAGATAAAGTGAAAATGAAAGTGACAACAAAGAGGTCAATTGTAATTTATTACATGCTTGCCATCTATGTGGCCCAAATACAAAAACTGTATTTGAACAAGAGGCTACAGACATGGCTTGCACAGAAAATGAATTTAATATGGATTGCAGGCAACTATAATGCATTGTTGTTGCTTACTGGATATATTTTGAAATTCAATCATGAAAATACAGTTACAGTGAATGATAAAAAGAAGGGTTTTTCTTTAATAGTGATTTTATATTTCCATACAAACCACAGAATATTTAAAGCTTTTAAAATGAACTGCGTATATTTCATAACATAAAAAAAAACATAAAAGAAAAACATAAAAGATAAAATATTATGTCAAATGTTAGCAGCTGAATCAATGATCATATCAAACCTGCATGCATTCTTACAAACTTACCATCATGTGGCATTACAGTGAAATTCTTTACAAGCTTAATGTTTTGAAGTTCCTCAAAACCTTCCAGCAAATATAAACACAGCAAAGTTTTGATAATCAGAATTCAGAATTATTGTGCACCCACATTCAGTCCTACAGGCCAGTATCTTCTGATCTCAACACTGGGTGACTCAAACAGAGTGGCTTTCCCTTTCAACGCCCCTGAGGGCTTTGTATTATTTCTTTGCATCCTTTCTTTTTCCCTCTTTTTTCCTGTTGGCTATGAGCCCTTTCTGTTTGTGGCTGCAGGGCTGTGGGGGGGCGGGGGCCGCCACGCGCTGAGAGCCCCCAGCTCGGAGAGCAGCATGTCCCCCAGGCTGTCGGCCTGCCTCCGGGGGCTCACACAGAAAAAGTGAAACCAATAGTTTATCCTCTAGCAGCAGGGCCTGCAGCACGCTCTGAGGGGGGGCATTGTAGCACATTACCAAGACAATGCTGCCATATGGGGAACAGAAGGAACTCCAACTTGCAGCCCACCAAAAGCAAGGCAAACAACCCAGCCTCATATGCAGAGCAGTGGTCACTAAGGGTTAGCTGTTTTAGCATAACAACGGCTTGAAAAAAGGAGTCATTTTGTTGCCATTAAGTCTGATTATTCCAGGGGGTCACAAATTCATAGGGCTCCACCATATGAGTGAGGATAAAGTTAGGGGCCCAGGCTGTGTAAATGACAATAGTGCTTTGCTTACATGGGCCTTAAATCCTATCTTAAATCCTATCTGACGAAGACACTTCTCTCCTTTTTATCCTTTATGTGAAAATAAGCTTAAATGTACAAAGAGGAGGAAATGAATATATAAGAAGCCGTCTGATTCTTTCAGTACAACAGTAGTGATCCTGACAAGTCTCCACATTTTCTGAATTGCATGTCAAAAAAAAAGGAAGAAAGAAAGAAAGAAAGAAAGAAAGAATGTACTTTACTAAAATTTAAAAGTTTTTTTTTTTACAATTTGTAACTTTTCAAATGACTTGAAAATGAGTGATGTACCGTACACTATTGTGTGCAAAAGCACAAATCAAATATATACGGGTAATATTACAGTTAATTCTCTTCTTCTCTGCTAAGTTTGACAAAACTGGACATTGAACTGCTCACAAAGGGACAACAGATAAAAGAAAAAGTGATTACTTAGCAAATATGGAAGTACAGACGCAAGGAATATTTAGAGTGAAGCTTATAAAAATATGGAAAATAATCTTTCTTAAAAATAAGGGTGTTTTACCATTTTTCCATTGATAAACAAGAACAGTAAATCAGCATTAAGTTCAATTGAGTTGAAGAAGTAGATTCACATTTGGTGTTATGGTTTATAGGACTGATTAATTTATCTGTACTTTATCGTTTTTTAAACTTCAGTGTTTCACCAGTGCAGCTTAAGTCACACAGTCATGCAAGTTGACACAAAGCCATTTCCATTACCCACAAATCCACAGGATATGGAAATCACTAACCTAATCTTAATAGACAGGAGAAAGTGTACACACAGTCCAACATTAAATTCACCCTGTTTCAATAGTTTGTGTCACTACACCTCACATGTGGGGATTAGTTAATGATATAAACTGAAGTTTCGAGCAGGAAAATCTTGCAATGTGGCTGCGAGGCTGGGACAATGGAATGCAATCATCAGTTCTAAGGCTGTCAATAATTATCGGCCCATCTGTCAGCGAAAAAATAAATAAATAAATGTAAAAAAAGGACTAGACTCATAATCTACCTCATGATGGTTTAAAGACACCACTGAGCCTAGTAACGAACAGCAAAGCATATTGATCCACAAAACACATGCTCTTTAGAATGCTAATGGACTAATTTGCTTCAATGGTTTGCTTTTCTCTTTAACATTATATGTCTGCCTAGGTAAAGACAGCACATGAAAAGCAATTTACAAAATCATCTCATTTAAAGGAGTAAACAAATCAAATGTAGACAGAAAAAAATGGAAAAAAAGTTTAAAGTTCAAATTAATGCAAGTCATGCATCATGCAAAACATGTATGAACTGTACATAAAATTATGTATGTTGTGTGTACTCAGCCTTTAGACTGACCTTGTACTAATCAGCTCAAAAATGTAGAGCAAACCATACTGTGCACAAACCAAAATAAAAAAAATAAAGAAAAAAGCTTGTTTTTACAAAAGGGGAGCCTTTCTGTGGGTGCTCACAATTATGAAAAAAAAGAAAACAGTACAAAATTTATGCACCTATTCACCTACTTAACATTCCTGACATCCACATGCGACCATCTGCAGTTGACAAACAGCTGAAGAGAACCAAGAATGTATGTTCTCTTTACTGGCAATTCTTACTTTTATCATTGAAAGCAATGAGCCAGTCTGCAATTTATGCCAGCCTGAGCGGTATGAGTGTATTCAGAACCTGGTCACACAGCCAATCTCCTACTAAGGAGCAGCGATAATGTAATAATGCCTCTCTGATGTGCGGCCAGTAATGGAGCTGAACACCTCGCATTCATCTAACACTACCTGATCATTACTTGAACAGAATAATACATTACCCCAGCAAAACAGCTCTGAGCCTGCAACTCCATAACCTAAATGCACTTCTTCAACACAAGGCAAGAGAAACGGGTATGTGCACATATGTATGCCTGCGTATTCATTATATAAGCAGCAGGCCGATATGTAATCTATTTTGTATTTTGTTATTTTGCGCTTTATTTTTTACATTGGTTACAATACATATATGCAAAAATATCTGTGCTATGCACATAAGTTGAAATGCAGTTTAAATATTTCTTACTTTGAGATGATTTCCAAGAGGTGGCCAAAATTATCATTGAAGGCGAGTACAAGCTACATGCACAAGACATCAGTTCCCGAGCTAAAACCTAGACAGAAGGGTTTATTTAGTCTCTCTATTGCTCTGCATTTAACCCACATCATGCAATATCATAAAGAGCAAACAGTTTTTAATAACCAGAGGGTGTCAGGCTGCATCGCGAACCAGTCAACTGCTGCAGCATAACCAAATGTTACTAAGGAAAACAGCATGTCACAGAGCCATTTGACATGGTGAAATGAGATTAGATGGAATTCATTTCTAAGTGGAGAAAATTACGGGCCTACTTCTACCCCTTGCACTCTGGCCCACCCCCCTCGGCCCGGAATGAAGGTAGTCAGGCATGAAAGCTGACATGCTCATGGAATGACCTGACCACTACTGCCATGACCATGACTACAAGTGCAAGCACCATTGTTTCAAGATGCTTTGCTAGCCTGGCAGATAGAAATATATTAAAAAGTCCTTCTCTATATATATAAAATAAGTAATATAACAATAATTTAACAATATGCTTATACATACAGTATAAGTAAAACAGTATTTGTTCATTAAGGAACTGCAGATGTTTTACAGACAGATTTCTCAGTCATTCTATTTAAAATATTACCTTTTAAAATTATTACCTAATTATTAAAAATTTACTAAAAATGGCATTACACAATGCATAAAAAATGCTAACATATAAATTAGCAGGCTGTTCATTTCCAAAAAGCCATTGTAAGAATGCTTGATCAAATGAGAAAGTAGTTCATCTTTCTTAATGTCATTGTTTTTACCTTATATCCTAGAGTCCGTATAGAATGCCTGCATAAGTCCAAAATGATGCCAGTGCATGTGCTGTCATGTCCTGACCAATCATATCCATCAAAACAATAGGCCAGATTCCCTCACTTCTCACTGATGAACTCTTCTCATTTAAACAATTCATCATACATGGGAAATGCCTGGATTGCAGATGATTGATTTTTTTTCTCAGAATACCTTTACAACTTCTGAGGCTCATTGAGCTAACAACATTAGGTGGGAGAGCTGAAGAGGAAGCCAATAAAATCCTCATGGATGTTTGCGCACCAAGACTGGAGTCTGTCAATTGACTGCCCCTAAGAGGTGATCTGCCATTACTGAGCCATAGGAAACAAATGAGGCTATTTTCACTGCCAGCTTCCCATCTGAGCTGTCAATACATGCTTGCACAGGGAAGGATGCTAAGAGAACGCTTTCCATATAACCCTGATGTGCAATCCATCAACTATTCTTTGATATAGAGAATTTAATTTTGCCATTCAGACACATATTCATTTAATAATATTTCCTCCTAAAATTAGATCAAATCAAAGGAAAATAACCAGAAATTGAACAATAAGGAGAAAGCTATAAAACACAAAGATATATGTCCATAAAAGCAGTTCAAGTTGTTATCTAGATCAACATGATGAAGCTCTCTCCAACAGACATTATAAAATCCTTGGCATCTTCAGTGTTTTCCTTTGTTAGAGACTTTTTTATAAATATTTCAGAAATATAGAGGTGTGGATTTTTAGTATTTTCTCTTCATAGTGGACAGCACAAATACATTTTAATTTGAGATCATTTCCATTTTTTTCAAGAGTGGTAATCTTGGCAAACTGTACCATTTTAAAACATAAATCAGTAAAATATTAAAGCAAAATAGATAAATAGATATTAGCAATACATCATTACATACATAATTATAAGTCAAAGTAACCCACACCTTCACAATCTGGGCCACAACCAAAGGGGCTGAAAGCCAGAGAATTATAACCTTAACATGAGCACATATTCAGACACATTTGTCAGTCTTATTGCCTCCATCTGAGATTTAAGAGGCTGAAAATGACTAAATGTCACATAATTCAAAACGTTAGCTTATGATTGCACTGCATTCAAATTGCCTCAGCATGTAATTTGAAACAGCAAACATGCTAAAGCCGCCCAATTACAGCGCTGATTTATTGATTTTGTAGAATGAGTTGAGGTTAACTTGATGGCAGCCTCTCTGACATATATCACAGTGTCAAGTTTAAAATTAAGCACAGAAAACATGTTTTTCACAGATATCACATGTGATGATTTTCTGATGAATATACACTTTTATTTAAAGAGCCTTACAAAAAGACAAGAAATTGAATAGTTGCTGTAAAATAAATGAAGATAATATATCTGTGGAACTGCCTATGAGTATTTTATTGTTAATATAGAATAATGTCAGAGTTTCAGATAAAATAAAGGAATATAGCACTACACTTTATAATTCATAGCACATTAACTTGTTTGCCCTATTTCAGTTATCAAGTATGCCAGCACATAGAAAAGCCTCAGATTCTGACATATGCTCAGGTGAATTGAGTCCTCAGGCTCCAATCTGCCTTTTCCAGATCTCAAAGACAAATTGAGGAGGCTATCTCTCTCATTAAAAAGAGGCTAAATAACTGCCATATGCAAGGCTATTATTAGGCAAGTAACAGCAGACATCCTATTTTCAAAGTTAAATTAGCAAGTGCAACCTTAATTGTTTAGATACGTTCTTTAGTGGATAGTTTCAAAAGAAGACTCCAACGATAATTCAACAGATGGCTTAGTCTTATGACTTGTATTAACACCTTTGAAGTTTAATGAAGTAATAATTGCTTTTCTAATATACAATGGAACTATCTAAATTCCAGAATTAATGCAAATAGATTAGTGTACTGAAGATAGGTAAACACACATGGCATTCAATGTCACTGTTAAGTAGCATGAAAAACAAACCAGAGTGGAGGACACGAAGAGCGGTCACACTGAGCGGCACATAAACAATGCGGCTGAAGTTTCTATTCACATCCTGCACACTCAGACTCAAGCAGCTCATGAGATTAGAACGAGGTCTGGGTGACATAAGGAAAGAAAGGAACTCTCAGCAAGGCCCTGCTTGCAAACCTTTCGAACCTTTAAAGACCTCCTCGATGGTTAGTGGAGTCATGCTGGCTATAGCTCGGATTTTCATGCTATGAAGATCAGCAAAATAAAATGGCTTAAACACTGACTGAAAGAATTCAGGGCCTGGTCTGGTCTGTCTAACAATAGGCACGTATAAAAAAGAGTTTAATGTCAGCTCAAATTATCTATTCATTGATTTTTTAAAAATACTATACTATAACAAATATGATACAATAATATAATACTGGGCAAAAGATTGCAAGAATTTACACAAAACACCACTAGAAATATACATGCATGACAAAAGGTGGACATTATTCTGATTTTTTTTTCATATTTATCTAGAGCACTGACCAACTACAAATTTCATTAAAAAAGGTCAATTGTTCTCTAACTATTAATACTGCAACAAAAGGGACATATCTGAACACATATTAAAAGATTTTGATAGCACTTTTAAAAACCAGAACACTTTGTCAATGTCAATAAACGATGATGCTGATATATACCTCACATGGTGAACCTGTCTTTATGTTTCATGACATTATATTTTTTTTCCTTCTGCCATCTCTAAGTATGAGGTTTGCTCATTTTTGATGTTATTGTTGAATGATGTTTCTATTGCCAAATCTCAGTATTGCACAACCATACTGCTTTATTATATGAAGTGGTTTTTAAGGTCAATACACTTTCCTAATAGCTTGTTCCATTTTATCTCTATAGGCTTAGCTGTACCTTGATCCCCATATTCTGTAATTAGGACTTGCGCTTGAGTCTGTCACAGCTAATATGCTCACCCTGTAATGTTTTTCAAATTTCAGCGTAGACTGAGCAAGTAATGTTTTGCATGCTTAAAATCCATTTCCATAAGTAAGTGCAATTTCTGTTCAGTTTGTTGCTGTTTAATGAAGTGAAATCTTGTTTGTATTCCTCCCCATTCCACAAGAAAAGCCATTGGAGCATAAGTGTCAGAATTAAAACAAATTAAAATTAAAGCCCCTGCTATCTTCAACCCAACACAACTTCACCATTCAAATGAAACATTTAGCTTTTGCATTAAATGCATTTAGCACATTTAAATCCTTATTTTTCCACTTTTTAGTGGATAAAGCATTTTTATTATTCTTCTATTATCAGAAATATTTAAAGAGCTTTAAATGCATTTATTAGCAGAACATGCAAATGGTATGGAGAGGAGAAAATGGCTAACATTTATTTATCCTGGCTGTTCTCATGTCTTGTTGGTGCCATTAGAACAGCTCGCTGCATCCCATTCGCTCCCATTATCTCAGCTATCAGCGGAGCCCAACGAGATTCCAGCAGGGCCATAAATACTTCCCTTGGACCACATACAGCTTCCACATCATCTCCCAGGCACAGCTTAATGACAGGGAAAAACACAATGGGTTCTCGCTTTCTCTTTACACCTCCTTCACCAAGAATTTCACATTGACGGCAAAAAATATATAGACAGGAATACAGGAAGTTACATGTAGTTAAAAAGGTACATTAAACTATCATTTCCAAAATCTCAGACATGATTGATGGGTGCAATCATAGTGTCCTAATGCACAATTCTAGCATCTACATTTTATAGCAACACAACAGCAGGGCTTCAGAGAGCACAAACACACCTCAAAACAGAGCGGGAGAATTTCTAGTATAAACAACAGAGAGTTAGGCCTAGAGGACATAACATTTCTGGTGGTGTGGATGCTTGATCATCATGGTTAATGAATCTGAGAAAAATGATTTTGATGTGTTCATCAAATGAATCAATTAGACACCATTACAATGAGCTTTCAGAATAAACAAACCTACTCTCTCTAAACAAGGTCATTGACAGCCTCATTAGACCACACTGAGCGAGTGCACTACAAAAGCATTTGGATGTTAGATATGACCATAGGCTAACATCTCAGTCTAGCCATAGGGCCAAGTATGCATTGTATAAAATGTCAGTGCTGGTTAAGCCTTGGTCATTGGAGGAACTTGTCCTAAAAGCCCTCAGAAAAGGATACAATGCTGGAGACTTCATTGTGAAGAGTAAATATGTGTACCAGGATGCATGAGCTTTGACCCCTTAACCTTAAGGTTTAGTCCCCAGGCATCAGAAAGTGATTTATGTCATCTTTAGTGATCATGCCTAGGATATGAGTTTGTTTGTTTTTTTGTTTGGTTGGTTGGTTGGTTGGTTTTTTTTACTTCTAAAAGTTTATTTTTTATATTGTACAAATTGTACAGACATACAGGCATCTGAGAAAATGACAGTTGAATAATAATAATTCATATTGAACTTGTAATAAATGCAAATGAACAAAAAAATATATATAATGTGATTGTATGTGTAAGATAGATAGTCATAGATGCTCAATTAATACGTTAATTAATGAAATGAGGTACTGTTGATGGAATTTATTAAATCCATGCAATGGGGAAAAACACATGGAGAAGTCAGGAACTAAACCTGTATTCCTGCAACTGTATTCTTTCTTATTGACTTATTGTCTAATTGATGCTGTCAGACAGAGCTGTCACTGCTAAGATCACCATCGGTGCTGAGATCAAAAAAAAGAAACCCTTTTCTTGGCTGCCAACAACTTTGCACAGTGCTGCAGTACTGTATAGTGTCACTGCCACTCACTCTAAGTAATTCATTACAATAGTCACAACTAATAATCAATTCACAGGGTATCATAAATAATTATTTATTTACTACTATTAATCCATCATGCCATGTATCATTTTGAGTTGAATGAATTGAGCATCACTAAGGCTGCCATCAAATGTGTAATATATGCTCTGATCGCTTCCACCTATTTTTGCAGTTCAGCATTTTTGCAAGCATGATCACAAATCCATGCTATCTGACCCTTTCAAAATTTCAGTGTTTACACAGAGCTGTGCATAGGTGAGATATGTGAAAAACGTAACGCACTAACTCCCTTTACTACTGGTACTACTACTACTACTAATATTAATGACCATCATCAACATATTATTGTTAATATTATTATTAGTAGTAGTAGTTATAGTGTTCTTCACTACTGCTACTAAAAAGAAGAAGAACAAAGGAACAAGAAGAGGAGGAGAAAAATGAAAAACAAGACCTGTTTATTATAAAATAACATGATGAAGTTATACTGAGGCACACACTGATGTCTCAGTGGGACACAGCATGAGCTAAGCTTTAGTGGTGCCAATTCAAATTTATTTTGCTAGATAATGTGAAGACTGTCATTGTCATAGAGACAAAGGACAGAGCACACCATTACTCCTGTTTCTTCCTTTCTCTATGTGTGTGTGTGTGTGCACGTGTGTGTGCGTGTGTGTGTGTGTGTGTGTGTGTGTGTGTGTGTGTGTGTGTGTGTGTGTGTGTGTGTGTGTGTTACACAAGGCCTGAAAGAGACTCAATGACAAGTCTAAGCTTGTCACTCAAGCAGCACAGCAGCACGATGTCATGTGTCTGTTTGGGTAACGCTTGAGAAGCGTATCAAACGCCACCCTCTAAAACGCACTCAGGTGTTGAGGGTTGAACACGTCAAGATCGCAAGACTTCCTCCTCCTCGACCCAGAGCCCTGACATCGAGGACAAAGTGTGTGCCTCATTTCCTGCTCCTAATCAATGTTTACACCCATTGGCGTGGCGACGGCCGTGTGAGGGTGCATATAAATCACCAGCTGACGGCGCTGTGTTGGTGAAAAGCATCAAGAGATCTGGCTCTCTCTCTCTCTCTCTCTCTCTCTCTCTCTCTCTCTCTCTCTCTCTCTCTCTCTCATTCTCTCTCCTTCTCTCTCCTTCTCTCTCTCCCTCTCTCTCTCTAATGGGTGCAGTGGAATTACAGCTAATTACGAATGTAAATGGAGCCGAAGAGTGACAAAGAGCCTGCTTGTAATTCGGCTCTAAATTGTCTCTTACCTCAGCAGAAAATTTATCACAGGAGACAATGTCAACTTTTACAGGGGAGGACTATTTGCATTTTGTGCATTCATTAGCACAGAATCATAGTGGGGCCTGTGTTAATGGCAGAAAAAATGCTGCCCACCCTGCTGCTATCCACTGAGGGCACCTGATAAGAGATAATCTGGTAGGTTCCCCCTCAGCAGTCTGCCCCTGACTCAAGGGGAGCAGGAGGATATTATGGGATGGGTGGAGAGGGATCTGACACAAACGCCTGATGCTCAGACATCCTCCAAAAGCCAAAGTGAAGCACTGTGTAATCACATTCATTTTACATGGCAAAAGTCCAGTGAGCACAGCACTACACAAACAGCGGCAAAATGGTAAGCACAGTCAAACCCAGACGGCAAACAGAGATGTCGGTTTACTGAGAAGAAGAAGAAGAAGTGGAAAAAAGCAGCTTTTGCCTGCATTTGCAGATAGTACTGATGCAGAGTGCACGGGACTGGTGCGACAGGGAACAGTGCTGTGATTTATGTTGCTTTAGATATGACTGCTAGTTACGCAGTAGCAAGACATCGATCTGACAAAGCAAAGCAAACAATAAAGAGGCGAGCAAGATGATGTGCTTAGTGAAGTGAAGAAATGGAAAGTGTACCTATAAGAGCTAATTATCTCCACCCATAATTCTTCAGGTTAAGACAGGGAGTCTGAAAGCAGGCCAGCAGGCTGGGGTGTGTGAGCTGACTAAGTCAAAGGGCAGAATGAGAGTAGGGGACTGGACGAAGCAGTGATAAAAAAAGAGCATTGCACCAGTATACACTTCCACCGGGCCACAATCTATCATCTCACTGTGTGCTGAAAAAAGAATACATTGCTCTCACACATCTGAAGCTATGTCTCTAATACTGACTAATGGCATTTCATCATCTTGTTTGAAACAAATCTAACTTCAACTGTGAAACTGATTCTCTTTTAGCATGTTCAGAGTTCAGGCACTCCTTACTGACATTAATTGAAAGTATTATCATATCATTTAACTGATGTTTTCAATTTGAATATGCCACTTGCAAGGACAGACTCTCAAGAGTAAACTAAGGGTTAAGGATTTTAATACAGGGCACACCAGTGGTTGCAGCTAAGAGGATCAGGAGCTTATTTCAATAACTTAACATTAATGCCACATAACAGATTTGATGAATAGCAAATAAATGAAGAAGGAATTTGAAATAAGTCAGCTGGCAGCAGTAAAACCCTTCTGTGGAAAGTCACAACTTTAACAGCAGCCTATAATAATTATAGAGTGGGTTCACAGCCCACAGTAAGAATACAGATAGGACATCTCACCCCAGTCCTCCAGAGGCTGTGAAAAATAATCACATTATTTGCAGTGATTATTTTCTATCTCTTGGATTCATTCTCCAGCTTTAACTGTTGGGGTTTTTTTAATTAGATGTACACTCTGGGCGGTAGGATCTGCATCGTTAATAACAGCATATAAAAGCAACAGAAGACAACCGCTGACACTTTTAATAGTTGGGGAAACAAGATGTAATTTGACAGTGGTGCCAGGAACAGCTCAGCTATGCTTAAGACTTCTATAGTTCACCAGAAAGATTACGTCAAAAGCATTCACTCCAGTTCTGAGTTATATGGGACAATATAAATGGGTGATGAGGTAAACGATAAAAGATCACAAGCTGGTGTCAAAATACAGCAAGATGGTGAAGCAGGTGTTAAATATACAGTGATCTGTCATTAAAAACGGAACCTGAAATGAATCTGCATTCTCCTTATTCATATGCTCAAGAATGAAAACATACTTACTTTATCTTACTTCCATAAATCTTATTTTATTGCTTCCAGTTAATAGCCTAACTCAGTGATCTACCTAAAGATTCTACAGTCAATGAAAAAAAAATATGGCTGTGAGAAACATATAGTTATGGACATTTGCTAACTGATTTGTTTGTTTGTTCACTTGTGTGATCTATGTAAACCACAAATTCATGAATTCTGGGAACACTGCATGCACATAATAATGAGGATGTGCTTTCTGGGAAGAGATCCAGTTGGCCACACTGGCAGCAGATTTAGTGGGAGCCATGCTGGCATTGGGGAACACGGCTAAATAGCATACATTACTCTGTTCACAATCACACACTTCCAACCTACATCCCTCCATCAGCCCATTTACCATACTATTATGTTCCGGATGCTGAGTTGCCATAATTAACATATTCTAAATTGCAGTGAAAGTGTACAGTTTCTGTGGTACTCTGGAACATTATGTTACTGCTAAACATTGTAAAATACATGAAACTTTCATGAAAGCTATATAATTATATCTGAGAATGGAACGATTTGTCAAGTATTGTGATGTAAAACGGGATGTGTATTTGGAATGCTTTGCTCTAGTTAGCCATTAGACAGAGCTTTTGGCAGACATGCACTTGTGCACTTGCTGCCGTTTCCTCTCAGCAGCATCTGAAGCCTGAACTCGTACAGCTGTACAAACACTGCACAGCTTCAAGCAGCCATTTTGACTGGGGCGTTTATGGGACGCCAGCGGTCGTAATTACGCTTTGATTTGTAGATGCTCATTCTGAGCTGTTATCTGCCCGTGTCAAGAGTCACTGATAGAAGGGAAGTAGTTTGCCCGGCCCCCTCTGTTGGAATTCGCTAATTTCAAAGGGCGATTTATCTCCCTCCTCCTTGCATTAATTCATGAGTGCCACTTGCTGCCATGGCACAAAGGTGCTATTTTTCGGGGGCACTGGCTGGGTTCGGAGTGAGGCCACCGCAGGGGGTCTGCAGGAATCAGGGTGGGGTTATATGCCATGACTGAGGTTCATTTTCTTCCCAGCTTCCAACCAAACATTGCCTGAGTAGCCAAGATGGGCCCTGTTCCTTCCCCTGTAAAAAAGGACATGGTAATCTTAGGTCTCAGTGGCCCTCCCATGGCCTAGGCTGCCCTCAGCTGTGTCTGGGGCCATTCTCCTCTCACACTTTCACCAGAATCTTATTTCTCCTCTGCTCATTCTCCTCTGAAAGTCTACCTCTCTGCTGATTTCCAGTGGCCATGATGGATATGTCTCACTCTGGCCTGTCCATCAGATTTCCACAATTAAAATGTAGGAATGGCAAGTGCCTCCCACCCCCATATGCTTACCTCCCCTTATCACCCCCCAAACTCCATTCTTCCTTCTCCAGTCACCTCCACTGCCCTCTTCAACCCCCCTCCCACAACACTCGCTCACTCACTCCACTCTCCTCCACATCTCTAATGCCCCAAACACCGCTATTCATCTTGGTGCAAAAAACATCATTTATTTTGTACTTCCCTGATAATTTACTTTTTTCTTTCTTTTCCTTTCTAGAGGAATTCTCCATTTCCCTATAAAATGAAAATTCATCTAGAATTACATCTTATGTCATCATTATGTTTATTAAGCGTGGATGATGTATATGAACAGCGCTGGCTTGCCGCTGAGTGCTTAATGATGCATAAGATTAAGCCGAGGCTCTCAGCTGTGCTGTGACTCCCCTCTGGTTCCCATGCTGCAGTAGCATGCTGGGAGAACAAGCTCCAAACGGCCATCAGGTGAATGGAAATAGGACTTTGTGTGCGTGTGCGTGTGTGTGTGTGTGTGTGTGTGTGTGTGTGTGTGTGTGTGTGTGTGTGTGTGTGTGTGTGTGGGTGTGGGTGTGTTTCTGTGCATGTCTGCCCTGCCTTTTAGTATATGTACGGAAAGAAAACAGTTTCTAAATCTATATATTGTTTCCTTCTTTTCTTGGTTACTTGAGCTAAATATAACCTTACAGGTTATACAAACCCTGTCTGTAACCTTCCTTCTCAGCATCTACAATTCGTGTAACAGTAGCTTGCATCATTTTCCCTCTTTTTCCTTTTCTCTTTTCCTCTATTCAACATCAAGTTACTTCTCCCTGTAGCCTCCATAGCCAAAGTCTACTCCAGCATAGCAGCAGTAGCAGCAGCAGCAGCAGCAGCAGCAGCAGCAGTCTATGACAAAAACATTATCTTTCTGCTGCTAAACAATCCAATAAAGCTCTCCACAGGGAAGAACTTAACCTCTTGTCTCCTCCGCTGATGCTTTCCCACCACGTGACAGCTGCCACAGTAAATTCAAATCATTAGTCTTCTCACCCCCATCAAAAAAAAAGGAAAAAAACTTCTATTAGTAATGGAGACCTCGTAAGAGACCTTCCTCTGAGAGGACTGCCTCACCAATTCCCAGTGGAAAAATCCACCGCAAAAAAACTAATTCTACTTTTAATAATCTGTCATGAAGACCAGAGGCAGTCATAAATTATGTGGGGAGCATGTGTGAGAGCGAGCCACAAGAGGGAATCTGGAGGAGGGAGGAGGAAAAAAAAAATCAAAGCCCAAGTTTGACAAACTTTGCTGAAGATAAATAATAACTTACAAACAGGATTAGTTGTAAAGTCACAGGCGAGCGCACAGCCGAGCGCTTCCCATCAGCCCATGCAGAATGAAGAATTTACAGCTACACCTGTCATTAGCTCCCCCTATCTCATTCCTCTTTCATATGCAGCCCCCCTTTTCATATTCATTATCCCTCTGCCTTCTTCTCCTCATGTGCTGCCTTTTGTTATTAACCCTTTGTGATGCAGCGAACAGTGTTGTAAGGTATGGGTGCCAAGGACATTGTATTAAGTGGTGTAGGAGGACAGGCAGTGGGAGGCAGTGGCCTGCGGCATATTACAATATCAAACGAGAAAATGGCCTGCGCCTCCGCACCAGGGTAAATAAAGATGAGAAATACATCAGTTGTCCCTGTGTTAATCGCTGGCAGAATGAGTTTTGCGGGGGTTTTAACGGCTGCCTCAAGTCACCAGGGCACTTGGGCTGATTCATCAATGAGATATCAATGGGAATGATCCATGGGGGATACGGCTGCAATGGCTAAGTGTGTGTGTTTGTACAGAGATGGGCTATCAGCCTCAGGCTGTGCTCTTTGTCCCTGTGTCAATATCTCAGCAAACTATCGACATGCATCATAATCTTGCCTCTCGATCAAGCGCAGACTAAAGAACAATCTCCATTAGGTGACAGCGCCTGGGTCGAGTGATAAATGCCCCCTGATGGAGGGGAAGGAATTGCGTAAAAAATAAAGAGGCATGTTCCTACAAGTCTTGTCAAAATTGTATTGATTTAATCATCTACAGAACCACGCATTCTTGGCTACTGTAGCGTGCAGTAACCTGGATGCAGTTTACAGTTGCCAGGCACAGAAACGCTCTCCCTCATTGAGTTTGTAGGTGATGAAGTACACAGTGAGTGGATCTCTAATCCCTCCTCCCACCCCCCAAAACACACACACACCTCTGACGGTAGCCCAACAAAATGCTAGCAATCCCATTTCATTTCTATCTGGAGACTCAAGAAGTCTATATATAACACTCAGGCCTAAGCACTTTGCTGGTGACATGTACAGTAGGGAGGAGATAAATAACAATAGCTCTCCATCACTGAGACAAAGCCACCTTATTCCCCTGGCCAGAGAGTAGTGTCCAGAGGTCTGGCCCTGCTTATTTAACAGCAGGTGTTTGGAAAGACACTCACCTTGGGAAACAAATAGATGCTCTTTTCCCCTAGCACCCAAGTAAACAATCAATCTGAGGGCCTGAGAGTCGCGTCCCTCTGCGGGACAAAGTCACTGAACCACTGACTTCTTAGTCATTTGAATTATCACTATGTGATCATCCCCATAAGTCCAGCCCCTATGACCCTTCAGCTGAGAAACAGCTCGCTCTCAGAGGGCTATTGCAGACAACTGGAGTTGACTCTTTTACTGAGGGGAAGGACTGAGAGAATAAATACCAAATCACAGATTACCAATCTGTTTAACAAGTAACTAAGATACTTTTCTTATTTCATCCTGCAGTTATCTTTTTCTTTTATACAGAGGGAAGACTTCACAAAAAGAGTCAAGCCTTGTCCCAACACTAAGCACTTTTTGATTATCAAAGAAAAAACCCACCGCAACTGCACATATATTTCCAGGAACAAATTGCATGCATATCAAGTACATCAAACATAATGCTTGGTGCTTTAAATCATGTGTGTATGTAATAACTGTATGTGTTGTTTTGGCAAAGAAGCAAAAATCTTATCCAAATGTTAATTTAGGTGTTACCAAACATATAACTGCAATATACAAAGTCTCTAAGAAGAATCACAAAAGTCTGTTACAAGTTTCAAATGCTTCACATATTGGTGATATTGGTGCTAAAGTAGGTCAGCTTAAGTAAAATTGATCATTATAATTAATGATAAATAGGCATTAATGTAACATTCCTCAAAATTTCCAAAAAGCACCATTGGAATTGATCATTTTCACTGCAACGGTACATGACTGCTTATAAAGTAGCCTGCTGAATATTACTTGATATATGCAGATACAATAATAATGTTCAGTTCTTTTACTGCATTTTGCGTTACTGTAAGAAAAAAGCCTGTGTAACACTTAATTCTAAGCATTTTTCTTTTTACCACACATTAGACTTTTTTTTTCTGAAAAAAAACATTTTGAACTCAATGAAAGGCACAGTGCATTATGTTGTTTCAGCCTTGTTTGATGATGAAAATCATTCAAATTATCACTGGATCACTCAGTTACTGATTGACAGAGAAAGTTCCATTCATATATAGAATCAGAGGTAGTTACATCACATACATTGTTCCTAGTAAAATCACAATTAAATACTAAAAGAAACATTGCTCATAGTAAAATCATTACATAAAAGCATTTCACTATATCACTGGATTCAGTCTGATAGTTATAGCAAGTGGGTGTTTGATCTGTAAAACCTATAAACACATATATCTTTAGAAACATATATCGAACAGTACCCTTGCAACCTTGCATACTCAATGGCTAATTGATCTGACACCTAGATCATGATGTGTGTATCACAACCTCCTAATATCTGTTACAGTATAAAGCTTATTACTCAAAAGTGCAGGAAGAGGGGGGATGTGAAAAAAATGGAAATGAGATTACCCATTCCTATTGAAACTTTCACCTTGCAAAGTCAAGTCTTCAATTTTCATCTCTTCTTGAAATCTAGAAAAGGAACTCAATCATTGGGATGGCAATATGTACCAAGGACAGCTCACTCATTCTCAATCCTGGCCTGGTTTAGTGGGATGCTTGCGGAGCACTCAGACAATGTGTATTCAATTCAAATGGGAGAAGGCAGAGGCCAGCCAGATTCACCATGATGTCTGTGTTCTGATAGATCACCTTTCTTAGTAAGGACAAAGAGAATGAAGATGACTGTGCTGCCAGCCACAATACAGATGAGACCCACACCACTGAGAAAGTAGAGCACTTGCTGTCTGACTGTCCATTTGTTAAACCAGTGACAACAAAGATAGAGCAGGAAGAACATTGCTTACATGCTGACAAAATCATTTGAAACAGTGTTTGGACCAAACAAAACATGGTAGCTGATGAAAAAAATTAGGAACATGTCAAAACTGTACATAAACACCATTTGTTTTGTTTTTGTGTTACAATCTGTATTCACTAAAATTACAAATTCACATTTTTATTGTTTTAAAATCTCTTAATAACTCAAGTGTGCCACAAAAGAGAGTTTTTGTTAAAAATTTACATGAGCACAGCAGTTCCTACTTTAACTTCACAAAAGCAAACAGGAACACTTATTGCTAGAAAACGAGTTCCTCTGAAGGTGGTGAGTGGGCTTTCTTTGGCTGGGTGTGAGCAGAAGTCATATATTACACTAGTGCTGGATCAGCCAGGGCAGTAACTCATTCCTCTACCGCTGCCCTAGCTTACTGCCGAGGAGTCACTTCAGAAGGTCATCCCTTTCATCAACTATTCTATTTGCATCCAAAATTGTATGTACATGAAAAATGTGCCCGTGTGTTTGCAAAGGCCCACAGAGGCAGATGAAATTTCTGTAGCCTGATGCACGCTAACCTTTGCAGATGGCACCGCTATTGCTGAAAAATGGATTGCTTAATAAAGCATATCATCCGACATATTTGCTGCTTGGCTGACCAAATAGAGGTTGTTTTTTGCACAAATTTCTTTGTCAAATTTGTCAATGTTCATGTCATTTTTGTTTTAGGTCACGGAAAGCAGCGCAAATTCCAAGCATGTCACGCAGGACCAATTTGTAGCCGCTTCTGGGGATGAACTGATTTTTTTCCACAAGGTTTATTCCATAATGCGAGAGAGCCAGACTCTGGCTGTGCTGGAATTTTTTTATGTATATCTGATTATTGCCTGGCCAGTGGTGGGCAGAGCGATACGTGATAAAAACCAGCCAGGCTGATTAATAGGAACATCATGAGAATATTACTGATAGCACCTTAGCTCATATCTGTGTAATTTAGTCTGCCTTTTCAGACAAGCCCATGCAATTACGGGCACCAGCATAACCTAGGTGAAACGTGCTTTGGGACTGAAACAGACCTATAGACCAACTTCCAATTTTTTGAATATGCATTACCAAATGCAATTATAAAAGACCCGTTTTAGGCATATGACCACAGTCACATGTGAAATCTGAAATAATCTAAATGCTACTAAATAATCTAAACTACTAGCCAGTTACAAAAATAGGAGAATATCCTGCAAGTTGTTTCAGCTGTTTTAAGCTGAATGAAAATTGGATTTTGGATTTTTTTCTGGGAAACACAATCACATACATATACTTTATAAGAACATTACAGGGACATCTAAACTAGAATCACCACTAATTTGACTGGCACAGTAACTCACAACAGTCAGTCAGTAATTTTCTGCTGCTTGTCCCAAGTGGGGTCACGGGGGGTGCTGGAGTCCATCCCAGCTCACACGCAGGGCGAAGGATGGGGGACACACCCTGGACAGGTCGCCAGCCCATCGCAGGGATGAGCGTGATGGGGACGACACCTTGCTCAAGGGTACCTCAGGGCAACTTATTGGGAAGGTTCAAACCCCCAATCCTCCGATCATGCGGCCAACGCCCTAACCACTAGGCCACCGCTGCCCCTAACTCACAACAACTTATAGCATATAAGCAGAACTTTAACCGGCACCTCATATTGCCAAAAAGCACCCCTTTGTACAGATTAGAGATGTAAAGCTGACCAAATGTATATAATGTGAATTTAAATGTGCTTATGCCACATTATTCTAATCTCGGTTAAATGCAAAGGTGTCACAACAGTAATTAAGTGTGCACAAGCCATGAGTTTCCTAATTGATAAAACATACCATAGTTATGGTAGGAAATTTCAAGGAAATTAAAATTCATAAATATATGGTGTAAAAGTTGAAGAAAGAAACAAAGATAAAGAGTTGGGTGAAGCACAATACATTGCAGATATAAAATGTGTGTTCTGGTTTGGCTTTTGGTTTGTTTTTTCTTGCACCTTGCATTAAGCTTATGCTTAGCCAAAGAATCTAAAGTTGATTTTTTCTTAGCCAAACCATACAATATAACAAAACATAATACAAACTAAACCATGCCTCAGAAAAAGATGAAAAGGGCAAACTGGTAGTACTAGAGGTGTAAATGGCTTTATGGTTTGATTCAGTAACTCTTATTGGTCTTGATTCGGCAGTCACTCACAGAAGTTTATATGATTCAGTTATCAGAATCAATCTTTTCTGCTAAGTAGGGTTGAAGGATACTAAAACACATTGCTTCTTTACATCAGCAAACAGCAGAAAATGAAAGTTATCGCTTGTTTCTTTATGAACAATAAAAACTGTGCCTTTTTTAATTTTCAATAAAATAAACTCAAATAACTGATTGCAGTGAATCAAAAAAGTATCAAACTGATGTATTTGAACTTTTTTTCACATAATTTTTCCTTCCTAATCTGTTTTTTTTTTTTAATCTTAGGTACCTATCTGTATCTGCATGCGCCCAGGTCTTGAGAGCTATATGATGCTTTAGAAGTCCAGTGTACTATAGAAGTTGTTCCCCAGACTGCAGTTGAAAACGTCTTTCATCAAACTTGCATATGAGAGCAGCCACGTGCTGCACAGTCTCTTAGCCACACGCTTTGCCTCCTCTGGTGGTCCGGCCAACCAATCCATCTTCCTGAGTGCTCTCACAGATGAGGAGTGGGCACCGGGTGCTCTCATCGGTAGGCTACAGCAGGAGATGAATTGGAGTGCCATTGCCCACCTCCAGACTGGCCCAGTGTAGCAATCTGGACCCCAGTGCTGTGCAGCGAGGGACAGCCTCCATGTCCCATTCTCAAGAGGAGGCAGGAGGCAGACTCATTCAGTCCCCAGGAGGCCATAGCACTACCCGCTGGGGCTTTCCGCCCATACAAAGGGGTTATGTGGAGACACATTGCAAGAATCTGACTGGACACATGGATTGGAAGGCTACTACAAGATGTGACAATTGTTCTCCTGCTGATGAGGCTTTTTATGATAACAGACATTCTTATTGGTTAATTGGTGTCAGTCGGTTCAAGAATGTCTGACAATAGTCTACATAACAGGAGTTTATTTCAAAGGCCTTCTTTCATAAAGCTACTGATATAAATACCTTATTGTTTGTATAAGTATACATATGTATACATATGTATGTTGCTTTTCTCTTGTGTATAACTAACAGTGCACTATATTTAATGATTGATGTATTGAAAAGGCTCTTAAACAGAAACATTTCAGGAAAAGAAACAAATTCTCTAATAGTTTTTTTTTTTTTAGCAATGCTGGATAGTTTGTACTGGTTAGTTTTTCATCACATATTCATAAACAAAATAGTGGGAAATATATTCCAAAATGTAAAAACAAGGTTACATAGTTTTTTTTAATCAGCATCCATAAATAATAATATACTGACATAACAACTAATATTAAAACCGTAGGATATTTTTATCTGAGTGGAGTATTCTCCAGAAGAGCCTGTGTTGTAACATTCTAAGTAGTTTAAGAACGTAAGCATCCTCAGCGACTTCAGCTTAGTACTAAAGAACTGAATGTCTCTTTTTGTTTGCCGAAAAACTGGAGGATATGCACCCAGTTGCCAGACCTCAAATTTAGTGAGTTAATAAATGGTGCAAGACTAAACATTTATTTCTGTCACTTTAAGTTCCCAATTAATTTCTAAATTAATAAGCACAAATATTTCAAGCAAAGGAATCAACCTAATGAAAATCTCAATGCCTACACAATGAACTGCGACGCCACCTGGAATGGTTAGATATTATAATAATAATATATATTAGGTATAATAATAATATATAATACAAATCAGAAGTTCTGCTAAGAAGTGAGGACTTTGACTACTGAGTTTTTCATTCATGTCGAACAGGCTTATGTGAGTAATGAGCAGAACAAAATTGAGAAGGACAACATATAAAGCCCATGAAAAGTCCATCTGATTAACAGGACATGCACATTTAAAAAAAACATTTATTTTAAGACACATACAAAAATGTATGTGTCTTAAAATAGATGACTCCTCTGAAGCTTAATAAAAATGCTGTTATTTGGCATAGAGCTACTAGATACTGGCAGTCTTTCTCTCTTGTTGATAGCATCAAGGAGCAGGGTGGCCAGACACACAAGACGGAGAGCAAAAGTTCTAGGGGAGGACACTGTGTTATGTTACCTCTTCAGTCTGGTATCAGGTATCCCTCCATCTGATTTAGGCATGGCCCCCTGATCAAAAGGACTGCCGAAGCAAAAGATCACTGCCTGAAGAGAGCGACTGGAGGTAAGAGTGCAGACACAAAACATGTCTTGCCTCTTTAACAGTGGTGTCAATGCAAGTCGAGACACTGGAGCAAATGTAGTTTCAGTGAAGCCAGATCACAACAGACTCTACATGTCGTCGGCACAACAAGACAACAAGGCACACTCTCCTTTCAGCATCTTTTTCCTCTCAGCTCTAGGAATCCAGATACACCATTAATATTAAAGATGAGAAAATGAGTTATTTGAAGCAAGTCTATTAATAAAAACAATTATTAGAACCTTTTATTATATTCTAATAAATGATTTGTGTTAGTATGAAGAACCTTTTCAAAGCTAAAGAATCTCCACAATATGCAAAGGTTTTTTTCCCCACCCTAAAAATCTTTCATGAAACAGAATTATGAATGCATCTTGCAATCATGAAAATAGCATTATATTTTTTTCAAAAGAAGGTACAAGAACATTTTTAACTCCGAGTAAGTCATTTTAGACTATTTATATCAAACCCGTTAATTGTGGAATGTTTACAAAATTCTAAATGCCTACTGGATTTCCCATAGGGTGAAAAATAAAAAGCAAAACACACTGGAGTTACGAGGTTTTGAAATGACGCCAACAATATAGAAAGCACACCCCAACATTGCTCAATTCTTGTCACGCTAGCCATTTAATCTCAAAATGTATCTATCTCCTCTCACTCTCCCTCGCAACATCTATCACTCCCATCCCTGGCCATCTCCGGACACCACTGGAGCCATGAACCCCCTGCATGTAATCGATACACTGATACACACTCTTCATATGTTATGGTGAGGGGACAATATCTGCGCTTCCCGTGCCGTTTCACAGTTCAGCCTTCCAATTAACCTGCCCACTTCGCTACGCCAATTACGAGGGGGGGGCCTATCGACAAGCTGCATGAAAAGAATAATGCTGTTAGGATGATGTAGCTCACTGGGGGGGGGCAGGAGGGGTTCCTCCCCTCCTGGTGACAAGGAAGTTTGCTCCAGTCATTTATCAAGTCCTGGCTGGCCACCGAGGGGCCGCCCTATCCCCCTGGCCCGCCTGCCGCTCCTGGGGGGCCAGCGCACAATATGTGCACTTCAGCGGTGGAGAGAAAGTGCTGATGTGCCCAGCGCCACTAAGTTTGATGGATCTGTTGTTGTCATTTGCCCGTGCACCGCACACACACACCCCTCCCTGCCAACCCCCCGCCACAAAACAAAAGGAATCATTAACTCTTTTGTGCCGCTCAGGAGTTTTATAGGTTCCAGATAATACAGAGCGAGATAGGCTACAGATGGGGTCGGCTGAGAGGGTGATGGCATTGGAGGGGGGTCCACGTTCTCAGGCGGACTGCACAGAGACCCTCGTTCTCAACATGCATGGATGGATCTGCATAGAGGGCTGATTACAGGATGATTTAGTGACTGCTGATATCCTCTCTCTCTCTCTCTCTCTCTCTCTCTCTCTCTCTCTCTCTCTCTCTCTCTGAGTATCTTGCTCTACCTCACTCATACATACACAGACACACACACTCATATGCCAACATAAACATATTTTTCTATCTGAGCCTTCACCGTTTCTTTAGCACATCCCCTCTAAAACCTCCAACAGAGGCTTTATTCAAGGGAGGCTCTCTGAGTACCCTTAGGCTGTCATAATAGGCTATACAATACTATTTATGGCTTGCCAATGTTGACCCATCACACTGTGCCGCATGGGCTAAAGACCAGTTCTCACAATGAAGCCTCTTTCACCATGGGCAATGTTTGAATGTGTTTACTTCGAAGAGTCTGGCGCAAAGTCCAGTGGACTGCTGAGGCCTCTATTGAGATCTAATTGCTAGTAAACTTCCTTTTCTGCAATCAACATGAGCATAATTCTCTATTTACAAAAGAAAATGGGGTACACATAGTTTCCACTCCATAATGGTCGTGCCAAAAACATGCATAGTAATTTAAATTGGCATTCACCTTATATATGCTCATTAGCAACTGCAACATAACACAAACTCACTGTTTCTGTCAAGAATGACTGCCTAAGACCTGGCAAGAATATTCGTCTCATAACATACAAAACGAATCAATGAAAATTAAATGAATGCAAACCCAACAAAGGAAGCAAATCGCCATAATATAGTTAAACGCTAAAAACATGTATTCGACTAAAAAGAGTGATTCAGATGTTACATTATTGTATCAGGCAAGCAAGTAATAAGTTTCTCATTTATCCAGAACATAACTTACTCTAACTCCTTCCTCTGTTCTTAGCAAGCAGCTTGATTTAATTACAGGCAGCTTGTTTGTTTGTTGGTTCCATCTCTGTTTGGTAATATTTCACAAAACGCTTAAAGATACGTTATCCCTCCTCCAAGAAGGAGATGTACTCGGAAGAGAGATCAATCCATTAATTTTACTGTGTCAAGTCTCTACAGCCTGGGACAACATACAAATTGAGATCATAGCGAAGGGCTACTACTGCAGCCAAGTGTGGACTGCTGGGTTACAGGGGTGATTGAGAGTGTGTTTGAATGCTCAGGGCCAAACTCAAACAGCACTGTTACACTGACAAGGTCGCTCCAGTGAAAGAATTCCCCCACCTCCCCTCTTTCAACCACCCCAGCTCTCCTGGCCACTTTGGCCACTGGCGACTTCAATATTGATTATTGTTAAGAAAACTGCTGCTCAAGGAATACAATCATAAAGAAAAATGAGGTTGAGCAAAAGGACTTAATAGATAGGGAAAGTTTCTAAAGAAATTTTTAATAAAATGCTATAACTTTATCACATGGTGTAAATATATATATATATATATATATATATATATATATGTATATAAACTGAGGTGCACACTTACTTGTTCACTGTTGACCAAACATGAGTCTTTGACCTTGTTTATTTACAAATTTTTAATTTTCAAACAAAACCTGCGCAATATAAATCCTCATTCGTCCATAAAACCAATTTTTCCTCTCCTTATTGCATTTTAATGAAACAGTGATGCTTCTGAGCCTTTAATTCTTTCCATTTGTTATGTTTGGACAACTCATTAGCTGTCATTTGTTATCATTAGCCAGAAGTTTTAAGCTCCTTCTCCCTAGAGATGTAATACACTTTTCCGGTTCTCATTCAAAAGAGCTAATACTTTATTCATGTAGTGCAACTATAGCACTTATAAAACAGCTACTTGTAGAGCATGTATAAAACTAAACCCAGTTAGACCAATAGACCTCATCTAACCCTACCATGTCTCTTATGCATACAGATATCTTTGGGATATCCTATCCCTATAAGGGGAAACTGAAGTACTTACATGTTATGTTCTCCATAAATTATTCAAATAACAGTAATCAAACAAGCATCAAACATCAAGCTTAGTCAAAAGCATACAGGGGACAGATCTTTTAACCTACTTAGAGAGCATGGACACACATCTTTATATCCCTCTCAAAGATGCAGAAAAATGACAGGGTCACATGATGTCTAGTAAAATAACTTTGACTAAATTTTAAATGATGGCAATATTCCAGTTCCCTATGCCCTATGCCAACTTAAGAAAAGCCCACAACAGTTCACCGATAGCATCACCTTGGAAAACATTGGGCGAGGCAGAGACATGACAATCTTTCTCCTCCTGTACAGACAGATTCATGTCCACGCCCCCAGCTTTAAGGACAGGTGTGGTGGCTGATTCATTGTGTCCGACAAGAGACGTGATTGATAGTTTCCTTAATCTATTCATGATGATAATCGAGCCCCTGTGTGTAACCTTGCATAAAAATGCAAATGAACACAAGAAAAAAAACGCATAAAATACAGTGGGCTGTCCAATTCAAAGATCCTTGGAAGGAGGGTGTGCATATATTTTTTCATTTCAGCATGCATACGTTACAATGAAAGGTGAAGCCTTTTTAGGGTCTAATGAATTTAAGTGACAGTCTCCTAAAGAAAAATGTGGACAGTGGAGGAATGTGTGTAGAAGAAGTTGAATGTTGCTATGCCACTGATTTCATCAATAGCAACAGGGTTAAGCTGCCCTGAATTACACAAGGTTTTGAACAGAGGTGTTCTATTGAAAGGAAAATAAAGTCAATGACTTTATAAGGCTTAGATCCTGTCCAGAAAAACTGCCTTATACATGTTTATACTACCATGTCAATCCATATAAGGTATGCCCAAACATCTAAACACAGATAGCCACAGACTAAAGTTTATAATAAAGCTTTAAATATTGCAAAGGTTCATTTTGAAGGACATTATTAGAGTCGAAATTGACGCATAACACACGCCTTGGCAAAGTCAACATGACTTAATACAGCTGCTACATACTATATAGTGAATTACATTATTAAGTTAATTACACGCTACATGCTATAGAGCCAAAATTGATACGAATATTCCTTTCTTTTCTTTTTTTCTTTTTTTTCGCAGTACGGCCAGTTCTGTGCCTATATTGACATTTTGACATTAGACATATATACAGTACTCTTCTTTGACCACTGAAGAATTATGTTTCACAGCTCTTTTACTCAGCATATCAAATTTTAAGATAACTTATCAAGAATTTTGCTAAATACTCCTGGGCTGATATTCCTATGTAAAAATATGTACATATTTAAAACTGCTCGAAATGTTTGTGTGATTGAGGTTGCTTTGACTGCTGAAGCAAATTGTTCATTAGGATTTTTACTGCATAAATAAAGTTGATTAATTAGAAAGTCAGGACTTCAGAGGATGATCAATGTAGAATACATCACTGTCACAGGAGTCAGTGAATTTTTCATTTACACCACAAAAGCTTTCTAATTACCATCCTAGTTATTTTTACAGCATTGCCAGTGAAATTAGAAAAGCATATCTTTAGTGTCACTCAAGTGTTTGATGCACCCTAAGTGTCTGGCAGTTTATAGAGTTAAACCTTAAACACCTTTCGGTAAATTAGAAGTGGTGTTATTAAATGTATATGGATGTAGTTTAATACAGTTGTTATGCCAAACTGATGAGCATTTCCTTTAAAGCACACACTATTTTGTGCCTCCTTACCGAGAATACATACCTATAGAAGCAAGATTCGATCTCGTCTCCTTGATCTGCTTCTTTACATAAACAATCTGGAAAAGAAATGTACATTAAGTAACTTTGAATATATTCACTATAATCCACCAGGTATAAACACACAGACCCTACTCATCCCTTTTCTAGAGATCACACCAGAGCAAAGGTTTCACATCATAACACCATCAAGCCTCAAGTCTACAGATTATCTATAGATGCTTGATGCTGTTTAATGTAGCTTTTTTGTTGTTTGTTTTTCTAAAAGTGAGTAATAATGTTCGTCCACCATTTTTATTGCTGACCTATAATTTAGATTTGTCCTAAAAAAGATTTGTTTAGTTAAATGATTTTCCAGTACACCCAACTAGTGTTTTTGATACAGTGTTTTTGAATCCAAAACAAAAGATAAAAAACCCTCTTTACTTGCCATCTGGGCTCCATTAACAGCTCCCGTGGGAACAGTAATGAAAGATAGTAATCATTCATAAGTAATTTACTTTTTGGATGTTTGTACTCGGAGGGAACAATATGGCAAAGTTGAATAAGTAATGAATCTAATGCTTGGAGACTGACGTTCCATCCAAGCTTAAACAACAATCACAGTAATACCTAAAATAATATGTTCACTATTAGCTTTTTGCATACATGGATGCATACGTTTTTTTTTAGCCGCACACCACGTCTGTACTTTTTGGTGTCAAAAATTCTGCAATCATCATGTTTTTTGTGTTCTTGTGCTATGTCTGATAGAAAGGATATAAATCCCATATATTATTATGAATTATAATCCTCATCTTTGCAAAGAGGACCAAACACCTGTCCATTTATAGAATTACAGTGTCAAGAAGTAGCCAAGTGAAGTCTGTCAAGAAAATACTGTCAAAAAGGTGTAAATAAGTGTCCAACATATTTTGAATATTTTGAGCCAAGATTCTCAAGAACCGATTAAAACCTCACAACTCCTCTCGATTTGCAGTGAAACACATTAAACCAACCTTCACACGGTGATGGACAGATCTGGCTCTGTAATTTACTTTTACATTTCTGCCACTTCTGCTTCTTCTGTTAAACAGACATAATTACAGACTGAAAAGTACATTATTAAAAATGATCATGCAAATCTATCACACATTAATACATTCAAAGGATATTTCCAAAAAATAGTTAAAATGTCCTTTCCAAATGAAGCCTGGACAGTGTGCAAGCTTATGCAAAGAGAAAGGACTAAGGTTCCTGGACTGGTCAACTTGCTGAAAATGAGGTAAATTGTTGGCCTTCTGGCAAATAGCCCCAACTAAACATCTGTATCAGACATTTTAATTTCCTCAACATGGAATGGAAATCTGAAAATTGTGTGTGTGATCATGACAAGGCTGGGGGCTGAGGTGAAGTGAGGTGTGGAAGCTTTCGCTGACCAGTTCCTAGTGGTCAGTGGCCCAAATCCAAAAGACTAGATTGAATTTATTGCAACTGGCCCAAAGGTAACAAATACATGCGATATAAAGTGGGAGACAGTGCTGTTTTTCTGGATGGATATGGCCCCCATTTTGAAAGGTTATCAGATGGAATAGATTGATATTGCAAGTACTATCTTCATATCATTTCATTTTAAGTGGACATCAGGGCTTCTGCAAGGTAACAAATAGTTTGTTTTAATGTAATGGTTTATTAATAGTCTTAAAGCTAGGATTACACACAGCATAGCTCTCTTTATTTAAGAGTTGAAAGCACAGGAAACAAAACTGACCTTGATTGTTTTTTGAAGAGAGCTCACTGTTAAAGTTTAAAACCCTTAAGTCACTATTCATATGGACCATACAAGGAAATCATGCTGCAAACAAGTTTACTTTGAAATTAGTTTGTGTGAGAGCAAAGGATCCAAGACATCTGCATATATTCATCTAACCTGCCCACAGTAGTTTAACTTCATCTATATATAGTGTAGTTATAAGAATCCTATCAAAATTCAGGTTGGGGTTATGTAAAAAAAAATCACAGCTTGATCTGCTTGATACATAAGACCACACTTTCAAAGGAGGAAAATATGGTAATGCGGAAAAATGTAAAGTATGATACAGACAAAAATACCTCAACATGTTTGCTTCTGTATGTCTGAGAATATCTTATCTGAGTAAGTGGGTCATGATGATTTGATGACACCCAGGATAGATAAAAGGGTAGATGAGGTCATGTAGAGCCAGTGTCAATGACAAAACTCTCAGACCCCCAAACCACATACACACACACACACACACACACAGTCCCCCAAGGCATGGCCATGTTAAACAAAAGCCTACAAGGAAATTAAACACCAAGTCTCCGTAGCAACTCACTATCTCCACAGAAACTCCTTTCATCACCATGAATACATTAATGCTTGAGCACCAAAGAAGCACCAATGTGTTAAAAAAGATTAGATCAGATATGAGTTTGTAACACAGTTGTTGTTGTGGAGTCTGTTACTTTACAACATGGATCTCTGTTGTTTAATACATGCAATATTTACTTATGTGCAGACCCAGAGCAAATTTGTGCTTCTTTTCATTGTGTGGCACACAAAGCCGATTCACTTAATGTGCAACCAAATCAGAAACGCTGCCTTTGCTGTTTCTTTGGAAAGCGAAACCAATGCAAACCTTACTCTGCTGTTGCTGACTACAAGAAGTAAATATTTAAATATTTATAAGTGTTAATAGATTTATAATTTCCATTTGGCTATGACCTAAAGGCATGAATCAGTGACATTTGAAATAATTGTTGTTCTACTGATAATCTCCGAGGGGAAACGAGCAAAAGCAGGGAGAAGACTTGGCCGATTGACTGTGTCAGCCTTTATGTATTTGTGACATGATCGCCAAAGGCATTGCCTTAGGATAACCATTAGGACCTGGACCATAAAGGAGGCAAATGTGGTGCTATTGCAAAAAAAGTTAGCATGTAATGCAGCAACTTATCACTAAAGTGCTCCCTGTGGAAAAAATAGAGGGAGAGGGGGCATGATGGGAAAATGAGTACCATGCACATACACCTTAGGCAAAAATGTAAGAGTCATTCTCTAAAGCCACAAAGATTGCACAATAATGGGCAGAGAGTGTCAGTGTTAGAGGAAAAAAAAAATTTAATATTATTTAACATGGTTCAAATAAGACAAACAACAGATATTACTGACTGCTAATTTACATTTCAGTTAATTCTATGCACTTAAGGTGGGTTTGAAATCAAAAGTAAAGATGAGCTTTTCAGCTTTTATTTTCTGGTATTAACATCTAGATATCTTAAAGTCAAATATAGCACTTTTGGCATCTGATCTCAACAAACACTGAATTGTTGGTCAAGAAAACAAGAGCATATGACAGACAAACTGTGAGAGCAGTAAAGAACATAAAACCCAAAACAACAGCCAGTGACATATTAAATAACCTTTACAGGGTTGGAGTTATCAAAGTTGGAGTTATCTTTTGAGAGCAGAAATAGAGGTCAAACAGCCCAATGCAAACCAATAATCAGCAAAAAAAAAAAAAAACAAAATGCCAAAAAAATACCTAGATGAGCCACAATGTTTCTGGGTCAAAGTTTTATGTACTGATGAGACAGAGATTAATCTCTACTAAAATGATGGGAAAGCCAAAGAGAGAAGACTGAAAGTACATGCTGATGATCTAAGATATCTAAAACATCTGTGAAGCATAGTGGATGTTGTATCATTGGCATACATGGCTGCTTCTAGAACATGCTTTACTGGTGATGTTTCCTACAGTGGTAGCAGCCTGTGAATTCTGAGGTCTAGTCTGCCAAAATACAGAGAAATGTTTACAAACTAATAGGAAGGCAGCAAGACAATCATTCCAAAAACACTGGACATCTTGAGGAAAAAAGAGGAAAGTTTTGAGCTGGCCCTGTCAGATGTCAACCCAGCTGAACATACATTTCATCTCCTGAAGAGAAGAGCCTGGAAAACCATAACCAAAAAAGAAACAAACAGTAAGATGAAGCAAGAGATATTCAACCAAACATTAAAAATAAGTACACACATTCAACAACAGAAAATCTGATCTTTCATCGCATATTCCTCTTTTGTCTTCAGTGCATAGCAAGAAAAAAAGAAAAAAAATGTATAGATAGATAGATATATAGATGCGCGTGTGTGTGTGTGTGTGTGTGTGTGTGTGCGTGTGTGTGTGTGTGTGTTGCTCATAGCTGCCATGTAAGTAACTGCAAACATTTCAAATGTTACTAAGGCAGGGTAAAGGCAACTAAGTGAAGATGAAAAGCAGGTCTGAATTAATTAAATGACACTAATGCGGCACAGAATAGAGGACACGAGGTCAGAACAGTTTGTAAGGTCTGCTAGACAAATGGTGCTAGTCCCTGTGGGGAGGAGATTATGATGGGTTTGGTGTCACTCAAACAGGGTAGCACAATAACCTCCCTAAACAGAGGAGAGTGCACCCTGAGGCAACACTGTTTGTGCCACAGGCTCACTCACAGCCACTCTCTCTGAGAGGCAGCAGCAACCCTGGCCACCACAAAGAAACCCTGGCCCTGGCCCTGCTCTGCAGCAGCCTGCCACCATTGTCGGCAAGCCTCAAAGAGCGATAGAGGAAGAAGGAAGACTGGAGGACTTTGGGGTGCCAGTATGGGGCAGTTAAGGAAAGGGGGGTCGGGGGTTGCACAGACCTTTGGCTTTAGCTATTGTCCTTACAATAGAATTGCACTTTTTTCTAATCCTTTGTGCTCTCCTGTTGACTGTGGATATTAACTAAATGGCTGAAAGTGGAAGGGATATAACTGCCTTTTTTGTCTATTCCCCCTGAGGGTAAAGATAGGAAGCAGGCCGCAGGTTTACATGCAGCAGAAAGAGTGAAGAGGAAAAGAGCGTTTGAGGAGATTATGTGAAAAAAGGACCTGAACAAAATGGGTGGAGCAGTGACTCAAATCAGACAAAGAGCAAAAGAGGATACTGTGACTGGCATTTAAATGGGAGTAGGAGAGAGAGGGAGGGAAGGAGAGAGAGAGAGAGAGAGAGAGAGAGAGAGAGAGAGGGAGAGAGAGAGGGGGGGGGAGAAGAGAGGAAAAAGAAAGGAAAAAAGAAAGGGAGAGAAAAAATACCAAGAGTGAAACAAGAGAAAGAAAAAGTGGAGACTTTTTCCATCGTGGCAGACACTTTTTTTCTGGCTCCTCAAACAGATGCTAAAGCAGATGGTGGTGAATTAACAGAAAATGAGAGAAGAAGGAATGAGAAAGCTCATGACTGGTCCAGAGAGGCAAGACATTAAAAAATAAGGATTAAAGGTGCGTGTGTGTGTGTGTGTGTGTATGTGTGTGTGTGTGTGTGTGTGTGTGTGTGTGTGTGTGTGTGTGTGGTACCATAGGTAATCATTTACACATTTGCAAGTGTGTGAGTGTGTGTGAGACAGAGAGAGAGAGAGTAGGAGGTGGGCTTGTCCTGTTAAAACAGTAGCTCAGCTGGGAAAGTGAAAGAGGATGGGTGGAGGAGCTGTGCTCAGAGCTAGAGTGTGCAATAATAATCAGAAGCGTGAAATTACAAGTGTGATATTTGTGGGACCCCAGGGTGTGGTGTGGGGGGCTCGCCTGGAGCTCGCATGGACCTCTCATCACCATCACGTCATACTAGCCCACCATCAATAATCGGGAGAGTGCTTCTCCTGCATCACAACTTTTTGGGTTATTTTAATATCAGCTTATTGACCAAGAACCTTTTTTCCCCCCTCATAACATGGTTTCATTTTGATATAAACACAAACAGTTTGTACATTAATGTCTTTTTGTGAGGCAAACCTGTTACAATCCAACACACAGACCTATAATTGGGGGTGAAAATAAAACAGCAAAGAAGCCTGATCATAATGTTTATTTTTCTTTCTCTAGGTTCAGTATTACCTTTCTACCAGCAAAAATACAGCTTAACATTCAATAAAAAACAGCAATTACAAACAAACAAACCAGGAAGCACTAATATATATATATATATATATATATATATATATATATATATATATATATATATATATATATATAAATATAAAGTTTTCTTTGTAAAAAATATTTGATAGTTTGTGAGCTGGCAGAAAGAACAGAGGTCTGGTCTGATTTCTCCTCTTTTCTCAAGCCAAACCAGGTATTTGATGGTAACTACCATAAAAGTTATACTTGGACAACAACATGAGGAGAAGTGTGGAACTGACATGGATTTACAATTTGTGTTCTAACAGTAATGTTTAATACTATTATTAGGTTTAATTTACTTCAGTGTATGTGGGCCCACACTAAACATATTCTCTATTTTAATAACATAACGTATATTAGTTTTATAGTAGCTACTGAGTTTTAAGGATAATTATGTCAATTTCATAGAATTTCAGTATTTAACAATGAAATCACTGAGACTAAATTATTATAAAGGAACAAGTGGTTGCAACATCTACACTACAAAACTAGCATGTAATATTTTATGCACTATGTGCACTATATTGTGTTTTAAATATTCATAAATTTTAAATCTAGATCTGGAATAATACATTTCCTTTTGGCACTATTTGGCACTATCAACACCCTACTCATTCCACTAGTTCCTTTTTTTCTTTTTTTTTTTAATTATCTCTCACTCTTTATAATATATTTCAATATATTATATATATTAAAATATATCATATTTTATAACTATAAAATAACTATAATTTATTATAGTTTATAATATATTGTGATTTAAAACTGTGCAGCTTACCATTTTGTTTTTTGCCTTTCTGTTTAACACAGATCAGTAAGAAAAGATCAGAAGTACGAACGTGAAACTGTCAATAGAGTAATTAATTCATAAATAATAAAGGATTTCAAAATGACAATAATAACACAGTTATTTGTCATAACTAAATAATAAGCCTGTAGCTCATGCATATTAAATTATTAAATATTCGTGAGTCAACTCTTTAAAGAAAGAAGAAAATGCCACATGTGGCTGAAAATATAATACATTATATACTCAAGACATCAGAAAAGGCTTCCACTCTGTGGTCACAGTGAATGGCCAGCTTTCAGCACTATCCTGATCTCAACCACTGAGGCCCATATTTCCCTCTTAAAATGTGTAATGACAGGAGCTCTCTTTACCTTCCCTTGACAAGGTGCTGACTTGACACAACCAGGCCTTTTCCAAACACACATTAAGTTCTGGCAAAGACATGTTTATTCAGAAGCACCAAAGTTTGGTTCCTTTTTTTTGGAAGTGGGAATGTATTTAAGAGATGTTCAGCATTTGTCCCTCTAGTCCTGGGGGAATGATCTGAACATGCAGAGGTGAGTGGGATGAGTGTACAGAAGGCAGAGATTTCGTAGCTATAGAGAAGATGAGATATAGAGGTAAAATGACACATTCTGCATTAAACGATAATAAGACCAGGCCATTTTGCCTCTAATGTTTCAGGTCCCTAACAAAGGCTCCCTCCAGTTTGGAAATACCAGGAGTCTCATTGGAGACCTGCTGATTAAGTGCATATTATAACAACATCTTATCAGTCCCACAATGCATTCCTGGAGGCCGGCGATTTTCCCGGGATTAATGCCAGTCGGGCACTTTCCCTCTGGATGTGCTGTCATCTCAGGGGTCTGAATGACTGCCACCCGCTCTCGTAATCACTTCATGAGCTCATTCCCCTCTGACTGTCACCACCATTCTGCTGATGGAGGCATCTTTCACACAGACGCAGCACAGAGCACTGGGGAGGGATGCTAAATGAAGGGCATTAGGGTGCAGAGGATGGTCATCCTAACCCTGCTGGACCTCACACACATATCTGTGTCTACACACAGGGAAGATTAGGAAGGGAAGGAGCAAAATCTTTCAGATGCAAAAATGAACAAAAGTACACAATGATCGCCTGAGCCATGAGAACAATATGAATGGAACATACATGAAAAGAGCACAGAAGGGAATTGTTTCTGGCAGCATTAAAACATGTAATTTGCACTGCTGAATAGAGTTATAGCACACAGGCTGCAGCAGTGAGAATGCACTTTGTCTTTGGACATGAAAACAGCACAGGCAGTGCTACAATTCCAGCAGGGGCCAGGGCAAAATTGCTGTTTTTACATTTCTGTATCATTTTTGCCCATAAGGAATATGGATAACAAATGAAATATTCAGACCTATTGTCTGATTTATTTCTTTTATTATCCACAAATATCAGGCAGGCAGTTTAAAGGATAGCTTGCCTCATTCTGGGCCCTCTCGCTGGGGGCCTGACAGCCTATCAACTCTTCGCGCATAAACAGGTCAGGATTGTCTGAGCGTTCCAATATGTTCTACTTTAAGCTTTCAGCCTGCAGAATCTCTAAGTAGAGTGTGGGGAAAAAAGATGGAAAAATATCCTTGAGGGAACAATGGAGGCCACTATCTCTGCGATGACAAATTTATTTGTTGAATGTCTTGAAATGGGAAAACAAAATATTATTAATTTGGAAATAAGAAATGAATTGAACCGGATGGCTTCCGCTGAATATAGATAATATGCCTCATATAGACCGTGTGATTTTAGCTTTAATATATGCTTGCATTATTTGTCTGGACAGGGCAGTGGGACAAAGACTGTACTGCACAGGCCTGTCTGTTCTGGTGACTCAGAGGGGCCCATAAGCTCTAAGTAATTGACCATTAATGAACTAAAAAACACTGCCCGCTGAGGAATACCACACAGGGGCCCATGGGACAGCATGAGGCAATGAAGGGGTGGGGCTCCAGACCATTAGCGCAGTCCCAGGACTACAATGGGATCTTAAATACCCAATCAATAAAAGACACCAGGACGTTAAGCAAATCTGAGGATGGTAGCTGATGAACCCAGAAGTGAGCACTGAGAAAAAATATAGAAAATAGAGGTGGACCCAGAGTTATTAGGAGTTTTGATTTAGTTATAGCACCTGCCGAGTCAAAAAAGGATCAATCAGAAAGGCACATGCTGAAAATGCATTAAAAATTAATTTCTTCTGAACAAGAAGGTGAAGTATGAGCCTAAGAAAATGTTTACTGAAAAATAAGATTTTCATTTTCACACTCAACATTCATACTGGCCTACACTATATGACACTATGAAATAGACCTCATTACATATTACACTGCTGCCATCCAAATACCAAGCTGTGTCCTTGAAGGCCATACAATAAACGGTTCATCGCTAGAGACCAAATGGCAAGAAAATTTATGACTGCTGATCTCCCTCATCATTACCACAAAGTAGTCAGTAAAATTTCATCGTAATTTTCAGGGAAATAAATAAATTTGGCCCCTTGACCTTGAAAAAAAAAAAAAAAAAAAAAAAAAGGTAGGGCAGTGATGATAGTTCCTCTCTATTTCCATCACCTCACTTGCTCATCTCTCATTCGCCCTGTGTTTCCAAACACACATGGGCTAAAGATAGTTATTCCACCTTGAAGCGCTCTCCATACTGCCCCCAGAGAGCGCAGGTCCCCGTGCTGAGACGCCCTGTGCTGCCCAATCTCGGCTCTGGCAGAGAAAGGGAAATGACAGCAGAGGAATATGCAGTGAGCTTCACTTTAAATCAAGATAAAAGACAGAAATGGAAAATAATAGGGCGAACAAACCCCTGGACGGCTAGGTCCCCTAATGGAAACACATGGCTGAAGGCTGAGGTGTTGTCAGCAGCCCGCACCGTGACATTCCTTTTTGATAATCTGGCCTGCCATAAAATTAGAATAGCAAATACCTCCTGACAAAGATGCATGTTCCCCCTCTATTGTGCCATCATAAAAAACTCCGCTGGTGACTCTGAACGCCACAAACTTCAATTTAAATTTACAGCGCCGCGAAAGGAGAAGTGATATGCACTCAAAAATTTTAATAACCTATTAAGTTACGACTTCAATTTCATTTTATGAATATTTTCCTTGGGGAGCACAGCTATCACCAGAGAAAGATAGAAATTTAAAAAAGATAAATAGTGCCATTAATCTACAACATTTCTCTTCCATTATCCTTGAAAATGAGGAGTTATTTTTGCTCAGATCCTCACGTAATTAGCTCCTTACACTTGATTCACAAGCCAGAAAATGACCATGTTCAGAAAATTAAAAATTTGTCATTAAGTGGAATTTAACATAATACCATTTATCTTTATATATTCCCCAGCTGACAAGCAGCAGCCTTGGAAGTTGATCAGACTCTGGTGGCTGAGGTTGCATGGAACAATAGAGCAGCTCAAAACAAAGAAGCAATTCTGATTACCTGTACTGGCTCTTTCAGTCAAATAAGCTTTATAGGGAGATGTGAAGTAATCTGGTCAGTAACTGTAAATAGGTGAGTGACAAGAAGGTGTTTTCTACTATATTGTTGGATTATACTGAGGCTTTAATAATTTGTCTCATTAAAATTCTGTAAGATTAGACAGCCTTTTTGCAGTGTGAAACAGGGAGCATTACACAACATTATACTTAACAGTAAATAAAATCCACAGTTATTTTTAGGCACTGTGTACATTTAATACCTTTCTGGCATCATATGTGAATTGTGAGTGTGCTTTAATAAATGAGAATTATGATGGGTTGTTTTATGGAAAAAAAATTCCTAATGATTCATAGAAAATGTCTAGTAGTTTATTATAAAACTCAAATGAAAGATAATGTTCGGAAGTTTTTAAGATCTAGTTATTGTTTGTCTCTTGGGCATTAAACACAAATTTGGTAGGAACATGACTATGGCGCTCACAGCAGGCTGCCCCATAATATCTAATGGGTCATCAAAGGGAATTGTTGGTGGAGAGCGACCATTTACTCAAATAGTTATGGGAAACCCCATGAGGTGTCACATGACTCATTACCACCAAGTACTTTGCTTAGTTATCACACTCGTATGGCTATTAGAAAGGCAGGTTTAAATAGACAGACATTTGGCACTCTTCTCATTCTATTCAAAGTCTCAAGTTAATACTGATTGTAATGAACTGCTGTAATTCACATCATCATAACCATAAAATATACCAGCAGCAAAGCTATAAATACCAGACCTTATTGTCGACAGGTAAATTGGTGCACTTTCATTCTGTGAAATTATGATTTATGATTGCCAAGGAAACCATGGCAATGTAGATTACACCATAAATACTCAAAATCTTGATGTGAAAGAAGACGTGCGAGTGGGCTGAATGGTCTTCATTCAATCAGCCTGTTTATCTGGGGGAAAACGAGCCTTGACTGGTGTTCAGTGAAAGTCCTCAGTGCTCATTCTAAATACAAATCAGCGGCAGAAATCGCCCCATAGTTCAGGCCTGTTTTATTACCACTGTAGCACTTGTGCCTAAGTGAGAGCTCCCCCAGATGAAGCAAGCCTGGGTGCTCCACCATAAAGCCTTCACAGCCAAGTGTTTTACACAGGCTCTCGTCACCCATGCCTGACTTGCTGAAAATTGCATGAAGGGCCTAAAACAGTGCCACATTACTAGTAAATTTAAAGCTAATAAACTCATTTCATAATAATATGTGCCGGCGTGCTGGTAATCAATCATGATGGGGAGTGCACATTCTCCTGATGTGGGATTGAGCCGCTGACCCCGATCAGCCCATGTGGCAAATATTTAGAATTACAGTGGGGAGTTGATTAATTTCACACATGCCCCATTGAAGTGGAGGAATAAACGCGCTGGCTAAACTGGAGATTTGGCTGCACCACACTCATGTGGGCCGCTGGTACAGATTTAATGTGGGTGGACTTGTTCAGGACTGAAGTAGGAAGGCTCTCTGTCATAATTCAGAGAGCAATTTTCATGTGTTGTTTCTCGGCGTGTGGAGCAAACTCAATTTTGCCCTTAAAAGGTCCAATTCCAGAAGACCACTGCCTAGTATATCCTGCTGATAGTTTATTCTGTGGGGCTGCACTGGATATATGTAGGAGCAGACCACAAAAACAATGATTGAATGATTTATCCCACAAAATGTCACATTGCACAATCCCGTTAAATATAATTTGAACACTAAATATATTTATCACCAGTACATATACAGCAAAACTCTAAAAGCACTTTCTGTAGTTGTTCTTAAGATAAAGTTCCCCCCAGCTTTTCCACCTGCTCTAAGCAGGGCCACTGCCTCTGGTGTACTCAGGCAGCACTAAGAGATGAATGGAACATCCACCATTTGCTCCTTCTTACATTTGGCCACAGAAAATGGATTTTGATTTTTGTCACAGCTACTGACCTCTTTACTCCTGTGTCTAAAAGATGGAAAAGACTTAAGCTATCACATATGGCAGAAGCACTTTCAAGACACAGAAACAAAAGACTTTGTTGAGAAACAAATACATTCATTACATGAAATTGCATTTAACAGCAGCACACTCCAAAAGACTACACAAAGCCTTGCATATAATCGATTAGTTGTATTCCTCATATAAAAATCAATTAATAAACCACCATAACACACAGTGTAACACAAACATTGAATTTTAGTATTCAATGTTCTTTATAAAAGAAAACACGCAGTCAAGACATTCTAGTTTCTTTTGAAATGTATCTGCACATTTTTACTTTTTTTTTATTTTTACTTCACATTTTTAAAAAGGAAGTTGCACAGCTTTCATGTTCAAGAGTGAGTACATATACATTTTAAAAATAATCTGTTGACTGCAGAAATTCAGATTCTGGCATCGGTACAATACTTGTGCTTAGAAGTTGGAAAAATTCTGGGAGTAGAATTTTAAGTCTGTATATAATAATCTTTCTTTCTAAATACAAAACAAATGCCGTAATGAAATTTTGCAACCTGCAAAAACAGCACAACAGAGAAGAAGCATGTGATGTAAAATTCAAATTTCTTGTTTGAGGTTTTCTTTTTAGCATTGAGCCGTTTGAGACATTTTTATGGTCTCAGACTGCACACAATGCTATCATTTTCTGCCATTTCAGAGCTTTCGTGTTAAATTAAATCAATATAGTTCCAGAGGGTTTCCATGTGTAAATCCCCACAACCCTTTCAGAAACTTAAAGAACATATTCAGTAAGAAAAATAGTTTTATAGACTGCAATGGGAAGGGAGAAATACCACCTCTCTCAATAAAAGCACATATACTGTTTGTAACACACACACACACACACACACACACACACACACACACACAAAACAACAGTAAGCTGCTTACATGCTACTCACATCGATTCAGCTCCCGGGGGCCCAAACCAATTTCTCTTGTTCTCAGCGCGTCTCCCTGCCTGAACCTGCAACAGCCATCAAACCCATTAATCCATCCACCGAAGATGACTATGACTGATTTGGCCGCCAAACAATCAATTTGTATCTCTCTTACTCCCCCACTCACTCTCTTTCTTTTGTGGATGTACAGAATATCATGAAAAAGTGTCAGCGGTAACAGTTTCACAACAGTGAAGTAATAGAGTAATAAGGCAATCAGTGTTTGACCTTGGAAGACAACTAATTCATCTGTCCATCTATCTTAATTATTTCACTTTTCAGAGCTGCAAGAAAAAGAAACTGTATGCCATTCCTCTGAGGAAATCCCAGTGTTGATGTTTTTGTTTTCTATTGTTTTATGGAATGTAGGAGAGTCTCAATAGGGCTGTTTTTTTCATTGAATACACTGAAGTGTAACTACAGCACAGGCCATTTAAATACACACCTGACTGGGGTGTAAAATAGGCATCAACAATCACTCATATGTGTATGAACTGGTGATCCAAATGACATTTTTAAATACTTTAAATACTCACTAATGTACAACTATGTCTGAAAGCAGACTGAACCTATTTAATGTGATTATGCCTAATCTTGTAGACCATTTACTTTAAAGCTTAACTAAATGCAGATTTACCACAGTGACAAAATAACATGTATTGTCTGATAACGCCCTAACAAGCCAGCAGATTCTAAAGCTCTTCTGTCGTGGCTTACCAGGCTGATCTCAGTGAAGGAACATGAGGCCAGAACCCTGCATGAATGGTGAGGAGCAGAAGGTAGGGTCGGCCATGTCTGGGAAAAGCTGCATAGGAACATTTGTCAGGAGACAGTGACAGAAAGGGAAGGGGGGGTGCTCTATGCTATTCAGAGACAATTTGTAAGCACGGCTGTTGAAGTCAGGCCAAAGACTGGCGAACAGCTGGAGCCCCACCATGATTGATAAACGTGGGCCCCAAGAACTTCATTTCGATGTGAATGAAGACAAAAGCCCAACAATGTTCAGCGAGTGTGTAATGTTAGCGTCATTAAGTGGCAACTCTGGACATGCCCTGGTCCTCAGATGGGGGACTGGGGAATGTCAGGAGGGAGGTCAAGACCCATACTAATTACCATTTTATGACAAAATGGTCTTTGTAGCCTAGAAGTTATTGATTTGCTTCTCAGGAAAACCATTATACAGTGGATAGAGTTAAAGACTGAATTGATCAGTTTGCTCAAAGGGCAATCAAGAGGTGAGTTCTGTCCCTGTGATTCAGAATCACATCCCAGGTGTCCATGTGCTGTCTATGACTGAGGCTGCATGACTGCATTCTTATTGAAACAGGAAACTATTCATGGTCCACCTCTTCTTGTCACTGTGTGATGCACCAGCCCTTGAAGCATGTGCATGACCATGTTGTGAAGTGTTGCGGTCTTAGCATTCTCCAAGATGCTCATCAATGTTGTGTTGACCAGGAGTTTTGGGAATTTTGAGAGGCTGGCTGGCTACAGGAAATGCAAGTTCTTTGCCATCTTAGGTTTGTGGTGCTGATGGGAGAGGCATACTGGGGAAAAAAATAGATTAAAGAGGCAAACAGTAAAAAACAATAACTAGAGAATAATAAGGGCACAAAAAATAGATCATTGGATGTCTTCCAATTATGTCATAATATTATTTTTTCCAACTTTACATTTTTCAGTTTTTGTTCTTTATTTTAGTAAATGCTAAAATACATTTTCGTAGAAAATGATTGTTGTTTCAACAGTTATATTTATTATTTTATTCCATTCTCAACTGCAAAAAAAAAGATAATGTTACCGCTAGGCCTGTGTGTGCATGCTGCTTTGCCTAGGCACATATAGCTATGGTTAAGATCACCTTCTTGAGCCAGGTGAGTCATGTGTATATATACCTCTGTGTGTCAGCATTGAACTGTCAATTCTGTGTTTTCATCTTGTCTATTATTCTGTGAGTAATGCAGCCATACCTTACACCATTGTCATATTGCCATATTGTAAAAATGTCATCCATATATTTTTTTTGCCATATTGCCCAAACTCTCATGCAGACAAATAGTTTTTGGTGTTAAACAGATCAATTTTAAATTTAAGATGTACAAGAGACTTTATTTTATTGAAAAGATTTATCCATGCAAATTATCAGTTGAGAATTCATATGTCATGACTGCAATGTTGCCTTTACTTGAAGAATTCCACTTTAAAGGGTGCACCCTTGTGCTGAGGGTTACTAATCTTGAAAATCAGTCTTAATGGAAAGTAATAGTTAATGACTTGACTAATTAAGGCAGGCCTATACTATCATCTTTATTATCTTCTTTCAAGTTCAAATACAACTAATGTCTGCTAAACTCATCTGCCCTCAGTGTTATTAACAAAATGTAAAACCTAGTTGGCTTATTGCCTTCATGTGTCTGTGGCAAAAACCTTTTGACTATTTTGTGAACCATGGAGGAATGGGTCAGTGGAGCATCTGATAACCAATTTTCTTACAGCTGATAATATTGACTGTCTGAACTAGCAAAGGCCAAAGTAGTCGTCAGTGTTTGTCAAGACTTTCATGCTTGCTGTTTTTTTGTCTGTATGCATGTGCTATACATTGCATAAAGCATAAAGTATATTATCCTTAAACTGCATGTGTATACTGACTTTTGGCTGTTCAGTCAAGTGTTGCTCTACAATGTGAGTCAGGGCATTCTGATAGAAATCTGGTTTGCTTGATTCATAAAAATCACTTTGTACTCCTTTCAGTATTAAATTTCTAAACCGTCAACTTTTTGTGCCTAAATAACAAATAACTATATTTGCCACCACACAAAAGCTTCCCTTTTGAATCAATAAGCAGAACAAACCGGAAACATCTATCCATGACCTATTAAATGACTGGGTACATTGAGGGCACATAGAGCAAATGAAAAAGTTTTCGGTCACTAAGTGAAATTTATAGCAGTGTCTGGAGTCCGTAAAAATTGGGGATTGTTCTATTTTAATTCCAGGACTCCATTTCAGACATCCTTACTGCGACAAAGTGGATCCCCGGGCCATCCATCCAGCAATACTTGGACGAATTTCAGCTGCCATGGTCCACGATGAATGAGTGAATATTGATGAACATGAAAGATCTACAGGGGCAATCTTTTTCCCCTCTTTGGCGGAGAAGGGGAGGAGAAGGCGCCATGACGATCCCGAGGGAGGAGTGCACCTCTCTCAATATTCAGAATATTCGGGATGAACTTCAGAGAGAGATATCAATCTCACTTTGAAGCGCTGGGTCTTCATTTGTTTGTGAGAGATGTGAGGTGTTCGCCAGATGACTGTGCCAATTCTTCAAAAGCCACTTACAGTAGACACACACCGCAGCATCTGCCTTTGTTGCTTGGGCTCTTAGGGTCTTCTCAATCCATGCAGCAAGGCCTTGATTGAACCACTGCACCCATTTCACCTGTGAACTGGGAGAGAAAGAAACAGTGCTTCTACCAAAATTATGATCACCCGTAATAGTCGTTTTAATCTAGAAATATTTCTTTGTCTAAGGCAGTTGTTAGACACTACTTACGGAGGTGTATAATATGAACTTTTTCTGATCTTGGCAATGATCTCTTAAAATAACTTATAAAGCAGATCTTAATATATTGTGATCCTCAGTTCTTTTCGCGCCCACAAATCAACAGTACTGGAAATTGAAATACCTAAAAACTAAAAAAGAAAATTGCATTTTTGCAGAGCCTCGTTTAGTGATGTTTAGATGTAGCTTGTCAGAGAGGAAATAGCTTCATTCTAACAGTATAACCTGCGAATGCACAAGAGCATGACAATTGAGATCAGATATAAGCCCACAATGGCATAAAATCTTGTTACACGTTTTTAATAGCTATTTCAGCATGTTGCATTCATGTTCCACAGTGAGCTGCATCCTGAGTCCTAGTCCTTAAGCACTGTCAGCAGTGAGCGGGACCAATAATGGCTCTATGAGGCAAAATAATTACACACGTCCTTCATAACACACTCATCCCTCACCCCAATGAACTTCTCTCTCTTTCACTTGCCTCTCGCCGCTCTGCAGCGATGCCACCCACCAGCATTTATAAACAGATTCACACGACTGTCAATTTACCCTTATTTTCTGTCACTTTTTTCTCCTTGATGATTTCTCTCTCTGAATGTCACTGCATGTATGCGTGTGTGTGTGTGTGTGTGTGTGTGTGTGTGTGTGTGTGTGTGTGTGTGTGTGCACAAGGATGCTGGCTGCGGTTTTAGCCAAGCAATGGGCCATGCCGGCCTCTCTGAGAGTTTGTTTATAAAGGGAGTTCTCACAGCCACTCTGTTGAGCCTGGTGCACTATTGATTACAGGTGATGTGCTAGACAGAGTCCATCTGACCTCTAAGAGGACTTAAATACATCATTGTCCAGGAGAGGGACCTCAGGAGACCTCTTGACCACAGTTGAGCACTCATATACTTGTGTGCACACACACTAAGACATATTCTTACTCAGAGAGTAAACATTGATTATGGCATTAAAAAGATCACATTCTATTTTGAGAGTCATCTATAGAGCTACTTAAGATCTTGTTAAACATAATTTAACAACAGCATTAGGTATTTTTTAGGTTTAGAGGTATTGTCTTAAAGTTACATTTATTTTTACATTTACATTTATTTTCATAGAACAAATTACATTCAACTTATTGTTATTTTGCATTTAAAGTGAAAGTGACAACCCTTGTCATTGCGAGGTCACAGCACTGCACACCATGAACCACAACGAAATTGGACCTCTGCTTTTAATCCATGCACACAAACACCGTGCAGCAGTGGGCAGCTATTGAAAGTGCCCGGGGAGCAGTGACGGGGACGGTACCTTGCTCAGGGGTACCTCAGGGCAACCTACTTTTTGAGGGAATCGAACCCACAATCTTCCGATGCAGGGCCAACTCTCTAACCTCTAGGCCACCGCTGCCCCTACTTAGATAAAAGAGATAAAGAAATACAAAAGGAACTTATTCCATAAGCATAGCACTATGCATTATGTCGTGCAAACATTAAATGACAAAATAGCGAACAGAAAGAGTGAACGGTTGCTTAAAAGAAAACTTTGCTTAATTAAAACTGAGTGTTTTTTTTTTTCCTTTTGCAGAAAAGTTGTATACGTTGTATAATACAAATAATATTAGATTATATATACAAAAACAAAAACAAGAATGATCTGAGATTTGTAGGGACGAAGAACAAGGGCCTTTAAAAGTTATGGAAGTATTAGGCTAGATATGCATGATCATAATATTGTGTCTGTTTTCATTCTCTTGAATACTAATTTGATTTCTTAATATGCAATCATGTTAGTGTTCAGGCTAATTTGTGTACCATGCATTTTTTATTTATTTATGTATATATTTTTTTAAGAACACACCTTTCAGCGGTTGATGGAAATCCAGTGAGACGCATGCTTACCTGCCATAAAACTCCTTCAACTGCTGACAACTTGACGCAGGGGCTGGGGGAAGAACGTTTCTAATTAATTAACATTAGGCCCCTTGTAAGTACTCACTTCTGTAAACAAACATTTTAATATGCTGTAATTAATTAAATCTGCCAAGCCTCTCTTCTCTTTTCATTGATCTTTCATGAGTTCACATTCTTAATTTGAGCCGTTTTGATACTGTCAAGGTGGCTCTAATTTACTGTCCTTATTACTCCAAATTATACCATTATAGTCTTAGTAAGGATTAGCCTGAGTAAAATTGATGGAAAACATGTTCTGTGTAGTAGCCTCAGTTTTGAACAAGGTGGTTCATATCTTGGCTTGCCACCAGCACTCTCACAGTTGTGTACAAAATACGCTTTGAAACTAAACATTAACCACTAAACATTAACCACCTTTGGTTCCCGAAAGAACATCTCACCGGACAGCTCAGTAAAAACTTAATGTAAACCTGTTCGCTGAAAACAAAGAGTGTTTATCCAATGGCATTGAACCGAGGAATCTTTTAGGCACCTTTATTTTTAAGAATACAATATGGCAAAAACTTTCAATATGGCAAGGAGAATGGAGCCTGTTGGTTTTGGCTGGGCTCAGCTTTCAAAGGCCTCTACTGCTTTTGGCTGAATCACCAAGAGCCCTGGGCAGGCATGGCTGCTCCTCATCATGAAGAATAATGTTTGGCCTGGCAGACCATTAGGGATGCTAATTTTTGTTGGCTTTGTGATGTCACTTCTGATATCCCTGCAATCTGGCAGGGGTTGCCCATTGCGGATGTGCGGCCCACTTTGCCAGACTCCATCTCAAGGCCCAACTACAGCTCCAAAAGCCCATCCCTGTTTCCCTGCTAATGAGAGCTGGTGTTGGATATCTCCAAGCGGACCACCTTGCAGGGATAACCACACAACACCATCACCTGACATTCTGGGTGTGAGTGAGCGCAGCATGCGGTGTGACAGATGTTCGGCAGTGAGGGGCTATCAGAGGGAGATCAGAGGCACAGATAGCAACAACCCCCTATGTAATTCACCTTTGGCTCTATCTCATCTATTCAGTGCAGCTTGGTATGGAGCTACTTTATCTAGCACTAGGTTTAGATCACTCCCTAGAAATAGGCTTAAATACTCAAGTCATTCTTTCTGATCTGATTCCTGTGTGAAGATATGCTATCGTGAGATTTTGACTGTTAGATTAGTGTGTTCAGACTGATAACATACTCTTCATTCACACTTACAATGATCTTTATGCTATGATTATTTTGGGCAATAAAATTCTTCTTAGTTTTTAACCATTTAAAAACCAAAGAAAATGTAATGCTAAAAACCTAAAATAAAAATAAAAAATGCTTAATTTGGCTGTCTATCTTATAGTCAAAATCTATTTTAAAAGTTTTTATGAAGCCTTAATGCTGACAAGCAAAAAGAAACTTTTTTTTTTTTAATTTTGTAAAAATTGTTTGAACATTTAATGATAATTATACTAATAGAAAAGGCTTAGATAATGCTGTTGCAGCTGTGGCACTGTGGTAAATAAAAACGTCCCTGTGTTATGTACCATGCTTGTCTAAACTTTCACGTGATAATTCAATTTCCAGGAGTGTACTTTTTTTTTGCCTGTATGTAAAGAGATTAGTAGTTCAACTGCTAAAGAACTTCCTATTTCAAAGGAACTTGTGACTTGTGATTTGCGGAGAAAAGTATTTTGGATCAAACACATCTGGTTTGGAACATTTTTGCCTACCACAGTATGTGAAAAATTACATAAATATTTCTGAAAGAGCAAATTAACCCAGACCCAGAGTTCCTAATATAGGCACTACATAATGACTCGCAACATGAGAAATCTATTCACTTCAAGACAACAGCATGGGGTTCAATGTGTTCACCTCATTTGTATCAAGTACAGATCTGCTTTAGCAGCCTCAGTGATTCCCAAAAGAGAGTATTCTTTTTTTAAGAATTAAGGAAGCCTTTTCAGTATGAGTGGGAAGTGAAGAGTGGTTATAACACACACAGCTGTAATTTTGGAGAAAAAGCAATGCTGTCCAGGTGAGCTCCTTTTGGAGAGTCCAGGCAAATCCGAAAAAAGTCAAATAGTCAATTACACAAGCAGCTCAAGCGTGCGGCATTCAAAGCAGCTGATGTTTTATTGAGGAGCTCTTTTAATTCAGCTCTGTCAGTGCTTTCATGAAATCCAGCGCCGTGCACCTTCTCTGGAGCACTGGTGTCAGGTGACCGTCTTGTGCCCAAAAAACAACTCTCAGGTGGTCTGCCATGCTCCAGTGGCCTGCCCATTACTCCCACCCATAACGACTCACAGAACGCATCAAAGAAACCTCTGAGCATATCAAACCAGACTAACCCTGGGTCAGGCTCAGAGATATACAGTAGCATTCAACCATAACAATATTTTGAAATTGCTTCAGTATACATGATATCCGTTCATATAGAATGGGCTGGTTCTCACTCTTTATCAGGAAGAGCAAACTCATTAAGACTCAGCATGACTAACAAAACAGCAATTAATTACAATTACAATTAAGGATCAGGTGTAGGAGCTCTCTTCATTCATCCAGTGTTGGGGGGGGGGAACTACTGCTAAATCAAACAGTATAATTCAATTGTGTAAATTTAACTTTTGAAGCTGTTTGCATTTCAGAAGATTGTCGCGTGTTCTAATATTATACATGTTAACATGAGGTGGGATTTTTTTTTACTTGTCCGGGATGGAATATCTTAAAGGTTTCTATTCATCATTTAAATATATCAATGGACATATGTTAAACAATTTCATAACACATAATGCCATCATCATGAATTTAATTTGGTAGCATCTACATCTAGATATAAGGCTAATGGAGGCATTGCCTTGAGTGTATAATGGAGACAGCTTTTTTTTTCCATGTGATTATCCTAACAGTGCTGCTTTTATACAAATGTAAATGGGCTGCTTAGAAGCTCCCCCTCCCTCCCTCTTTCTCTCTCCCTCTCTTCCATCTGCCAGACAATAGTTTTTAATCTTTAATCCATGAGCAACCATTGAACACCAGCGAATTGCAAATTACAGATGTTTTACTGTCTCAGCTATTTTTTTTTCTCTCTCTCTCCTGTTTTGCTTTCCAGCCTCCCACTGTCACTCAGTGTCTCGCACATATCCTGTGCCATCATGGCACCATATGACACTGTCATCATTTGGTAATTAAACCCGTACTGGCTTTAAATATGAAAAGCTGGCAAGGGGAGATGAGTTGATGGGGCTTGCTGGTGTGGGGACCAGATTTCACAAAGCTGTCCAGATTTCCGCAGGGAGAATTTTGTACTTTTCTCCTATTATTTATTATGTCTTTCTAGTGCAGCATGCTCACTGTTGTCATTCTCTTCCATAATCAGTGCAAGAGCGTTCAGTTTGAAAACATATCTCTTTTTTTTCAGTTCATGTTATGCCATTTTAAATATTCACATTCTGAAAAAATGTCATATATCAAAAGGGTTCTTTGGAGCAATGCCATAAAAGAACCACTTTTCAATGCCTAAAAACTCTTTTATCCATTAGAAATGTATCCATTTGTGTACCTGTTTTTTTCTTGGAATCATTTTTGAAGTGAAAAAAAACCCACTTGTTTCTATGCATATTTAAGGTTTCTTATAACATATATTTATAACAAGATATTTAAATTATAAGAAGGATTAACTGATTAACACAATGACTTTGAAAATGTGTTTGCTTTTAAAAAGTGTCCACTGCCTCTAAAGGTTATAGGAATAGATTTCTATATATTACATACATTTTTAAGAAACAATTACAGTTAAACCTTGCCTTTTCTGTACAAACGTTTTTAACCATTTTACAAAAGTCACTGACATTTGTTGTCCATCCTTTCCAAAAATAAAGGGGAAGATAAATGATGAATGGCATGCTCTCAGGGTGCAGGGACCTGCTGTGCCCTTCTCTGCAGAAGAAGGGAGGGTGAAACTTATTTAAAGTTAAATGCTGCAGGAATTGGGACACGTTCAAAGTCTCCCTGAAAGGAAAGCAAGGTGGGGATGTGCGAAGGGGCTGGAATGTGTTCTGCAGCAGTGCTCCATTAATCCACCCAGCCTTTGCTTTGGGACACGCTGTGTAGTGTAAGCGCTGACCAGTATAATGGACTATGCAATAAAACCTCACCACACACCATAATCAGCCTCTCCCCAAGTTTTCAATCTGGACACACACTGACTTCCGTCACAACAGCCAGGCCAAATGGACATCAACAAGAGAAATCTCACATCCATTACAGACACTCCAACTGCCTTTATGGCCAATCAAATAGCCCTGTTCAGATCACTCCTCGGGCTTCTCCCGTATGCCGGCCTCCACCGCCCGTGTTAAGAACTGTGTGTAAGGGAGGCATATTGTGCCCTATTATGGCTTTCCATAGATCAAGGTCACTGTTTCCACAATCATTACAGCACTGACCATGACAGGCTGCATTTACAGGGGACTGATCGGACAGGGTGTGGGATCTAGCTCTAAAAGATAAAGAACTTTAAATGCTGTGGAGCATTTTTGCTACGTGAAGAATTTTAAACTTTAAAATGTAGTTTACACTTGCATCTTATTTACAAAAAAGTTCCCAGACATCTCTTTACATTAGCCATAAATGACATTTCCCCCTGTTTTGAAGGCCTCTGGGAGGTTCATCCACTCAAACATTTATTGTGCAACCAGAACACTGTGACATCAGAGGTCTGTTTGGGAACTGATATTTAAAAATTGCAGCTGAACACTTCCAAGATAGACAGCAGTCATGCACTTAAGTGTACACTTTTTTGTGTTTATGTAGCGGAAGTCTTTGCTTTTAATATAGATTTTTTTAATGGTTTGGACATCTCAAGCTTGTGTTCTGCAACAAACAATTAGTAAAATAAATAAATAAATAAATAAATAAACAAATAAATAAAAAGCAGGACAATAAGATTCACAATGAACGAGAAATGTGCATCACTTTGTGGTTCTTTCCTAAAGAACCACAAGCTTGAAATTTAGACCTACAGTTCCAGAGTGTGTGTGTGTGTGTGTGTGTGTGTGTGTGTGTGTCCGTCCTGACATGGCATGCATTGAGGAGGTCGCTGCTCTCCATATTGCAGACATGTAAATGGAAGCTGTTTCCTGTCTGCTTTAGACAGTGGCAGCTGGGTTGAGCACCCTAGACAGCCTCAGGGGCCAACACACTCGCGCGCGCACACACACACACACACACACACACACACACACACACACACACACACACACTTTGCAAATTAAATGGCAACTAGAAGATTGCTGCATGAAATGTATTTCAATAAAACATACATTTTAAGCCTAAACTAACTCATGTTTGAGAGGTTTAAAGTCACACAGTATTTCAGGAGTCTTAAAGTGCCTGAAATGATCACCTGGAAATGATCATTTTTTTGCTATTTCAGTTTGTTTTATAGTTTTAATAGCTTTCATGTTTTGCCTCATTACCTGATTTATCTTTCAGTATCATTAAAGTTTGTCTTTTTCCTAATGAAGGTCACATATTTTCTCATTTAATTGTGAACATGGATGTGACAAAAAATGCTAACTGAATGTGTGTGTTAAACCAGCCGGATATATATATATATATATATATATATATATATATATATATATCTGTATATATATATATATATATATATATATATATATAGCAGTTAAGTATATATTGGTTTAACACACAAATTCTGCTCTCTTATTGAAAAAGACCACCTATGCGAGGAGAGCAGCCAGTAGCCAGTGCGTCTAAATTAAAGCGACAGATATAAAATGATAGCCCGCTGATGGAGTCTGATTTCTCCAACCTTGTTACGTATGAGAGAGCGCGCGGCAGCTCCGGTTTCAACAGCGCGCCCAATCCAAGAGATGGAACAAATGAGCGGGACGATAGCCCACTAACTGGAACATTAATGGTGACGACAAATCCTGTAAAATGCGATAATACAATATTCAAAAGAACTGCAGAGCGTGGTAAAGCAGTAAAATCCCACGTTAAATTATTATGGGATCCAGATCTGCTATTTTACAAATATTTGGTGTGAAGACAAGAAGAGCAAACTCTTCATCTGCTGATTTTTTTTATTTTATTTTTTTTCTGTGTGATATTGGTCTTGTGTGTATTTTAGCTCCCCGTAAACTACAGATGAACGTGTGATCTGAAGGAAGGAGCGCAGGTGAAGCTCTGGCTCTCCTGGAAGAGCACGAGGCAGTGAGTTCTGCCTACCTGCCACACAACCTGCTCCATCCGCTCCCTCATCCCCTGCAGCGGGCAGGAGAGCAGAAAAACACCACGCAGAGGGTCCGGAAATGTAGGTATTAGTGTAGAGACGGTGTACAGATGTGGAAGAGATGAAAAACGAGTCTACAAACTCCTTTTCAATTCAGAGGAACATCTCCTCCCAGATGTGCTTCTTAAATTATTTCTGGAAATAAACCAGTGCGATATCTTCATTGACATATGCAAAGATTTACAGACTTTCTGATGAAAAATCAGACTAGAAGTCAAAGGGTCAGCAGCTCTTTTGGAAGTTTCCTCACTCTCTCAGCTGCAGGTTTCGCAGCAGAGAGTTGCCGCAGCGCCCTTCTCTGGCAAACAGGGCTTCCAATCCAAAACCAGGGACACCTGTAATCAGACACTAAATATAATATTATATATAATATACTAATATAAGATCATTCACTGAACAAACTACCACGACGAATAAATAAATAAATAAATAATTTAAAAATACATACATACATAAAAGTCAACCTTTAAGGGACTGTTTAAAGTTTAGCATTTAAACTAAATATTGTAATTTTTTTTTTTTTTTGCAGATTTTAGTGTGCGCACCTCTGTAACACGTGTTTGACGCTCAAGTGATCCATCTCGTCCCACTCAGGCTCAACACCACCAACAGTTTAGAAGTGCAGCTGTAGCAACTTCACCAAACTTTAACCCACCTACAGGAGCACCTCGACCTCTCACTGGTGTGGATCATTTACAACTCCTAAAAAATCCTAAACTCCCTGCAGTGGATCACAGCCTGGACTGCATCCCTCATTTGACTAGTTTCATTTGTTTCATCCAAAATAATAACACTGAGCCCAAAATGACAATATCGTTTTAAAAAGATATACATATTTATTAATAAAAATACTCCGTGCTGGAGAGTGCCTACACACTCACATAATAATGGAAAGATATAAATATAATATATTCTGTATGTGTGATTCAGGGCTAGAGTTGTAGGCCTGAATCAAAAACGACACACTGACAGAGAAAGTGTCTTTTTAACCTGACCAGTCCTCCGAACCAGGAGTGAAGGTCGTCCTGTTGCACGGCAGTTTATGCACAAAGTGAACTTTTTGAGAATCCCTTTCAGTGCTGCTGATACAAATATCAACTTTAGCAGCTCGTCTGGAGCAGACTAGACCTCTCCCTACTGGCGCAGGTCCCCAGAGCAGCTAATGAGGAACAGCGCCTCACTTTGCACCTTTCTACCAACTTTCATCCGCAAACTTCACTGGCTGCCACAGTACGCACAGCCCTCAGAAAGCACAGAACAAGAGCATTACGGTGAAAAAAGCAGGAATATTTGTTGCTCTCAGTCCTACCTTTGAGTCTCCAAACGCAAAAGCCCCGCGAAGAGATCTTAGCATCTCTCCTTACTCTCACCTCCCTCTTTCACTCCCCGCAGACAACTTTTATTCTTTCTTTTTCTTCAACACCTGCAACGCTTAATTTGCTTGATTGCCATTTCCATCCTTTATCGGTCTCTACTTCACTGGAGCAGGGGTGCTTTTTTTTGTTTTTAATTTATTTTTTATTTTTTGCTGTTGTCGTCTAAACCGTTTAGTTTTGGCTGATCGGTCAACTATTGTGACAGGCAGCGGGGAGAGGCAGGACGGCCAGCCGGGGAGGGAGCGCAGGAGGCCGGCCACATCCAGTGGGCTGCATCGACGGGACGGACCATTAGCCAGGGGAAAGCCATGGCTCACAGCCCTGGTCGATCAGGTAAGCGCCGCTTGCTTTTTTTTCCTCTTCCCTGCAGTCGCCTCATGCCAAACTGTGTCAGTGTTTATTTGCTGGCTGTAGAGGTGAGCCGCCTTCAGCTGAGCTTAGCCTACGGTGGGCTTACTCTAAGCGCCGCGTGCGTGCCGCTACACACACTCCCAGAAAGAGGCTCTTCACCAGGACTCCCTGTCAGCCTTACACCCCCGGTACACCCAGACCTGGCATCCAAGGCCTCTGCCTCCTTCACTACAGTGCTGAGCTGATGCTCACAAGGCCGGAGTGTTTATATGGTGCCGCAACTCCCTGCATTTTATGTCACATTTTTGCACACACAAAAATGTATATATATATATATATATATATATATATATATATATATATATATATATATATATATATATATATATATATATATATAGATAGATATAATTTGTAGTTATTATTATTACTGTTACGGGGTTTATTGATAGTATAAGTGCTAGTATTCAAGTATGGTAATTAATATTGTCATTGCTTTATACCAAAGTCAGATAATTGAAAACATAGATCACATGCTAATTCACCTTTCCATTTTGGGTGTAAATGGGAAGATCAATGAAAAACAGTTGTAATGATCTAATTAATTATGGCAAAATTAAAACCAAGTACAAAATCAATCTCTGATGGTGTCGAGATAGAATTAAATTGATTTGGTCCATCTGTTCACCCCATAGACAACATGAATAAGCAATGTAAGGACGCAGCTGATATCAAGGCGCTGGGGAAGTCTTCCCTGCTGTTAGTCAGGAAACAACTAAATATTTGGATACGTTATATCTGAAGAGAGTGGGGTAAAAATAATATATTTTTCCATTAAATAACACGAGGAAATTATTAGTGTTGCTCATCAGTTTGCTGAAAAAAGTGTTAATAAATAACAAACTACACATAATAATGATGGTGATGATGATGATATTAATAACACAATAATAAGAAGAAAAAATAATAGTAATAAAATGCTATTATTATTATTAGCTATACACAATAATAATAATAATGCTTCTTCTTTTTTAACGAATACTAGGTTTGTAGTTTTTATATAACTAAATATATAAAAAAGCACACGCATTGCTATCCATTGTCATTACTGTTTTGGCTCTCATTAACTCAAACATTATAATTCGAATTACATTAATACCTGCTGCAATGTTGTCTATATAGAGAGAAACACTGTTCCTGGCATTTTAGAGGGAACACCTCTCTGACAGTCGGACAGGCTCGTCGAAGGCGCACTGGAACAGCATGACTGAGATCAACAAGAACCGAAGCGCCGGAGTGAAATATCGATTGGTGACGTTGCCATAATATTAAGAAGGTGGACGGGAAGTGGAGCCATAGGCCAGAAAAGACGCAGCAAACGGATGTAGCGCTTCCTCATAGGAAGTTCACTACTGTTCACATGGTTAACTCTGCTCCTGAAAAACTCATGTGGCATACTAACACACTAAAGTGTGAACTGTACCTCACAAACTACACCTCTCTCTCTCTCTCTCTCTCTCTATATATATATATATATATATCTCGAATGGTATTTATCAGCATAGAATTAAGATTAAAGAAAAGAAATATTCATCAGAGCTGCTCCTACATTTGTTCTTAAGTAACTGACAAGGCTAGTCCAACAAAAGAGAAAGCACAGAGAGGAGAGAGAGAGAGAGAGAGAGAGAGAGAGAGAGAGAGAGAGAGAGAGAGAGAGAGAGAGAGACAGAGAGAGAGAGAGAGAGAGAGAGTAAGAACAAAAACATGCATGCATAATCTGGCCACATCAGCGTTGTATTTCTACGTGGGTAAAAGTCAGAATATCACCACCATAAAGGCTCCTCCAATATGATCAGTTGCAATTAGTTTTCCTTCCATTTAACACGGGAAGTAACTAATACACTGAAGGGGAGTGGAGGCGAAAAGCAGGGTCTTGCGGGGAAATAAAAGCAGCTTTAGGGGAAATGTGTAGTGGAGTGTGAAATTACAGCCCATGGTGTTACATATTGTACCAGAAGCTCCCTCCAAAAACACTAACAAAAAGAAGAATCGTCCCCAAATTTGGCCGCAAGGCACAACACAACATGGCCTCCTGTTCTTTTAGCCCAATCTACATCGGCCACAATGCACAGTGCTCGGTGGCTAAACGAGAGAGCGTTTTTCAGCACAAGTTGCCAGGTTTTAAACTGAATTTCAGCGCCTTATCTGGCAACCCCAGCTCAGTAATTTCATACGTCTCTTTTAATGCTTGCACTACTGCACTACTTCACCCACATGATGTTTTATGCAGATTTCTCTACAGATATTTGCTCACGTGTTCAATGTATTTAGCCTATGCAACGTCACATATTATTTACTAATTCTTATTATTATTATTACTATTATTATTATTATTATCAACAACAATAATAAACATTATTGTATTTATCAGTGAAAAATATTTCGATTAATATTTCTTTACTACTGTGAGTGCATATGTTCGAGAAGAATGAGTGACTTTGTTAAAGGGACCTAATTGAAAAAGACATTTCCTTTGACCATTCAGTGGCATATTTTAGTAACGATTCATAGTCACAAAAGGCTGAATAAGCGGGGGTAGTGGGAAAAAAAACTTATTTACAGAATGACAGCATTAATGAAATGGTCACATAATAATCCAGCTAGTATCTTTAAGAAACCTCTTTTAAGCCAAGTGATCAGGCTGATTATAATAAAATCAATACTGATAATAAACCAGCACTGTGCAGTTCACAAAGATTACACTTGCTTTATGCTGTAACTGGAGATGTAGTTTTAAAAATCGGGGGGAAAAAGTGAAAAATGATACGTGCATCTGAAAATCAGATGTGAACTATAATACATAAGCAAATGCATCTATAATAAAAAAAATTAAGTAGTGTAAAACACTTGCCAGTTTGTTATGTGCGACCCCACATCATTCCCCAAACGAGGGGTCTTGAGTGTGAAATAAAGCGTACGAGGCAGCGCCATCTACAGAGCACAACACAGCACAGCACGCAGCTTGCACCTGCCGCTCAAACAGCAAGGAAGGACAGGAAAAGCCAAATACAGCAGAGCTGAACTATGAAGAGCAGATCCAGGTGTGGTATAAGATGGACAGAGTTAAGCTCCGACCAATCTCCACAATGTGTTTAGAGAAAACTTCCGAGTGAGAGAGGGAGAGAGAGAGAGAGAGAGAGAGAGAGAGAGAGAGAGAATGACTCTTTGGCATATCTGAACAAAAAAAAAAAATCAGACCTAGGGGTGCCCCAAGCCTCGACCAGCCCGTGACGTGGGACCTAAACGTGGGACTATTTCGGGGTAAATCCTTGAAAATAAAAGTGTCACAAAACAACCAAAACCAAAACCAGAACCAGAACCAAAAGTCCAGTACAGAACAAAAAACACCAAAAATCCTCGTGTTGTAGGGGGTCGTTATTGGTGCGCATTTTGATCGCATGCGGTGCTGAAATCAAAGAACACTTGGGCTCTTATTGCTTCCTTCCCCTTTCTCTCCTTCACTTTCCTCGATTTCTCAAACCCAAACTCCACTCATTTCCCTGTTTGCATCCCTCCCCTTCCGAAGTGTCACATGAAGAGACCTCCTCATTTGGGCTCCAGCTTTTTTTTCCTTCTCCTTCCTTCACGTTGGCGAATCACAAAGTGTTGGAATCTATTGCCTTTGTCTGACAAGTCATCCATCTCTATGCGAGGGGGATCTGAGGAGAAGGAGGAGGTGTGTGTGTGTGGGGGGGGGGGGGGGGTGGCGGAGGACTGCAGCTTTTAGAAACAGACACACTGGGAAGAGGGCTTTCATTCTCAGCCTAAAGCTTCTAACAGGCACATCCCATTCCTGAAGAGAGGGGGACCCGCTCAGAGCTGCTCCGAGCTCACGCTCTTCAGCGCCTGCAGCCTCGCACCTCTGCTCCTGTCCGAGCTCCGGTGCTCTCGCTACAAAAAAAAAAAAAAAAATCGGAGGGAATTTACAGGGCGGACGGCGGCAGCGCGAGCTCCTCTAAAACATGTGGCGCTGAACCGAACGTGCACTTCAAGCGAGATCCCGCAGCGAGCCCTGTTTTTCTTTCTTCCACAGACGAGTGACGGACATGCAGCACCGTCCTGAGCTGCCGCTCCATCACTGAAGGGACCGGCTGGAGGTTCTGAGCTGAACTTGGTGCTGAAGTTCCCCCTCTGAGCCCATCCTGGACTTCGGACGCGCGCTGCAAAATTTGGCGCTGTTGTTTTTTATTTGATTTGATTTGATTTTACTGAATTTACGCTGCACAACCGAGGCGAGACGGCGACCTCAGTCGATTATCTCTCCTTCCTTTGCTATCCAATGGATATTCACTGCAAGGCAGACCCCTTCACGGCCATGCACCGTGAGTACAAACCCTCGCTCTCTCCTCAGATCTCTCTCTCGGCTGCAGGAAAGAAAGGCAGGGAGTGTGATGTGTGGTGAAGAACAGACTGAATCTTCACCCGTAAACACCGCGCGTTACGCTTCATCTTAATCCGTTCATTCCGCAGAAACTATCAGGTGGAAATGGTTTTAATGAGCATGACAGGCGAGCGAGCAGCGGCGGAACAGTTGCACAGATGAATTGCCATCTTGGCGCTCCAGTTAACCTTTACTGAGCAGCTTTAAATTAACTTAACACATTTCTCGGCAGTAAATTCAAAATAAAAATAAAATGGACTCCCCGTATAACTCCACGCGAAGATTTAAAGCCAAGAAGGGTGTTTTTAATGCTATCTATGTTTAGTCTTGCATGTTAGTATTTTATTCTGCAGCCTAAAATGCATTTTTAAGTTGTTAATTTTGTTCAAAGTTACGATGTAAGGAAGAATCGCTGTAATTATTTTTTTACCCTTTGTTGGACCGTCGGTATATTATTTGGCCAATATTTTCAAAACTATTTATAAATTTTTTATGCAGGAAAAAAAAAATCAAAGCAAGATGGCAAAAAATACTAGAGCTTGAAAATCGGGAAAAAGAGCGAAGTTTTGTTTTTAATTCTCAAAAATAGACACAATGCCTAAAATGTAACAGATTTTTTAATTACACAGAGTTTTGGAGTGAGAATGAAGTTTGTGACAAGGTGTTTTTCTTCCAGCGGCTAATTTAAATAATTAATTCTTAATTATTTCGCAGTTGCCGTCTCTATGCTGTAATATGAGTTATCAAAGCTCTTCTTAATTATTTACAATAACTGTGCAAGGAAAATTAAACAGCTTGAAACAGTATCTGTGTGACATGTGTTTGGCTGCAGTGGAATAGCAGAGAAAATAGCAGCGAACTCTGCCCTGCTATAGACACTTTATCAGTTTCTACAAAAATACACCAATGTATGTGTATGAGTGTGTGTGTGTGTGTGTGTGTGTGTGTGTATGTGTGTGTGTGTGTGTGTGTGTGTGAGAGAGAAAGAGGAAGAGAGGGAGATCAATACTGTTCTGAATCATTACACTCAATCATTATGGATTCTAAAGTAATATAATTTAAACCACTGAACACTAATAACAACAATAATAATAATAATAATAATAATAATAATAATAATAATAATAATAATAATAATAATAATAATAATAATAATAATAATAGCGTTAATTAATTGGAAATTAAAATATGATAATACAAGAAACTGAATAAAAATACTGTGTAATTGTGCTAAAATAAGGCTGGTAACGTCTGATTTTGAACTTTTTTTTATTTTGTACACTTACTCTTTTATATATCTTAAATATAAAATGAATTAATGCGATTCCTGTAATCAACTATATGTATGATATTTTTACACTAAACAGCATCCAGCTAATGTTTGTGTGCACGTCACTATACGAGCTCTTTATGTTGAATAGTTTTGCGCTGTGTTTGTGTGTGTGTGTTTGTGTGTGTGTGCGTGTGTGTGTGTGTGACAGACACAGGTAGAGAGAGAGTAAAAGTATAGTGTGTATGTATTTGGTGGTCATGTTTAAGGTATGGTGCAGCCCATGCACATGTCTAACATAACACCTGCGTGTGTGTGTGTGTGTGTGTTTCTTATACACCATACAGGGCATGGGGGTGTCAACCAGCTAGGCGGGGTGTTTGTGAATGGCAGACCCCTACCTGATGTGGTGAGGCAAAGGATCGTGGAGTTAGCGCACCAGGGGGTCAGACCCTGTGACATCTCCAGACAACTCCGGGTCAGCCACGGCTGTGTCAGCAAAATCCTCGGCAGGTAGGACAGAAACAGCAAGCGCAGACACACACACACGCGCACACACACACACACACACACACACACCCCACACACACACTCACACAAACACACCCAGACAACTCTGTGGCTCTTTGTGCATGTATGTTCTGAAGCCCAAAGCCGCAGAAGGCTGACACTTACTCCATCATCAGCCTCACACCAATCAGCCTTTCCCACATCTGAAATAAACACAGACACTTTCTCCACCGTCTCCTCTCTTTGGTGACATGATTGAGTTTAATAAATGGCGTAATGTGCTCAGGCAAGGAGGAAAAAAGTGTTTACTGGGAACGTCTATCTAGATGTATATTTGAATTTTCTGAAATATTTTTTCAGCTTTCAGAAGGATTTTATGAGGTATTTTTGTTTTATACACTTGGAATGTGGAATAGAAAAGATAAATTAGTCTTCATGTTGGGGGCATGTTTAATGGGTGCATGAGACATTGGAGCTCTTTATTAAATGCAGCTAACGGAGATAAATAATATATGCAATGTGAGAACGTACTCAGTCATGTTAAAGTGTTTCGATGTAGATAAAAATGTGATGAAAAAAAATCAAATGCCGCATTTTACAAAATGTTACAATAAAAAAACGTGTATATTTGCTTTCTGTCTTATTGATTGGCGGGTAAATGATAGTTACTGGATAACTGGACTCAGTGTTGGGAACATAAATGAGTCTGAAACATTAATCAGCTGTAATAAGTAAATAAAGTGTAAGTTAAATATATTAAATGTAAATAATAAAATGTGTTTCGTATTTGTACTTTGCCGTTGTATGTATGTATGTATGTATGTATTATTATTATTATAATTATAATTATTATAATAATTATTATTGTTATTATTATTATTATTATTGTTAGTGTAATAAGTTGTGTGATCCATGCCTGCAGATACTATGAAACCGGCAGCATTAAGCCTGGAGTTATTGGAGGGTCCAAACCCAAAGTGGCCACTCCAAAAGTAGTGGATAAAATCGCGGAGTACAAGCGGCAGAACCCCACCATGTTCGCCTGGGAGATCAGAGACAGGCTGCTGGCTGAAGGAGTGTGTGACAACGACACAGTGCCAAGCGTGTCGTCGATCAACAGGTAATGAGAATTAAATCCTCTGCTTCGTTACGGCGCGCAGCAAAACATTTCCCTTCCCGAGCCCGTGAGGGACACTGTCCGGAGCGCAGGGTCTAGAGCAGCACTGTGTCTGCAGTAGTTCAGGATATCCGACTGCAGATTGTCGTGAGGAATTTACAGAAATGAATGAACAGATGTAGTGGATGGATGGATGAGCAGCACCTTCTTTAACACACACCGCTGTTCCCGCTGCTGAAGTGAAGTTCAGGCTCCTCTCAGGCTCTCAGACCGGCCGGAAACCCAGATAGATAGATAGATAGAGAGAGAGAGAGAGAGAGAGAGAGAGAGAGAGAGAGAGCACTGCATGATGTGAGTTTCGCGTTGGTTTTGTGAATTAAAGCTTTAGTGTGAAAATAAAAGCGCACACTTTAACGTATTCAGCAGCAGAAAAGTTCAGCAAAGGAATAGCATTCTTTACTCTATTATTATTATTATTATTATTATTATTAATAATAATAATAATAAGGATACTGCTAATCAATTAGAAAATTACGGCTATAAATAACTGATAGTAATGGCATAACAGATAATACAGAATATAATTCCAAAACATTTTTTGTAGTTCCTTAAAATTATAGAAAACGAATATAAAAGTATAAAAACATATGTGTGTGTGTGTGTGCGCGTGTGGCTGTATTTGTGCGTGAGATATATTAATAGAAAATAACGAAACAAAAAAACATTTGCAGTGAATGAAATGCAGAGTAAAATCTATTGTGTCTTTTTGTAATAATGCAGCTGGCAAACAGGAACACAGTTGACAGTTATTACCCATTTATATTAGCCATCAAACATGGTCAATGCAAAACAAGTGATATTACCAACTTCTCTGTCATTTCCTCTATTCCTTCTCAATAAAATACAAAGGGCTAGAAAAAGTATCCCGAGTGAGCTATAGAAAAAAGAGCAAGGTGCAAAAGGCCTACCTGCGAGCGAGAGTAATGAACTTTGGTTAGGAGGCACTGTTCCATAGAGCTGGCCAGAAGCATTACATTTTAATGAGCTGAAGAGAGATCATGGGCCGACCCGCACTAGACATTTCCGAGAAAAAAATGGGAGAAAGAGAGGCTGAAAAAATTCATTTCATGCACAGTGACTGCTTTAAAAGGGCAATTTAAACAGGCCTCAACACATGTATGTGGTAAACTCTAAATCTGCATTAATGACATTAAAAATTTAGATTCCAATCATGTTTAACTTAGTGGGCACTGGGTGGGCCTTTGTTTATGTGTGGGATGTAAGTGCATTATCTTATTATCAAAAGATTTTAGAAGTTTTGGATAATACATTAGCAGTTTAATGAACGTGCTGTGAAGAAAGATTGTTAAAAGCTTCCTACTGTTTTGTGTATTTGTAAAAGGCCAGTCATGATCACCTCTGAAGAGTACAATCGCTTCCAGGCATGTCTGAAATGATCATTGTTTTTCTCAGATAAAAAGTCCTTGCCATAGGGATCCACATGGAAACAGGAAGCAAATTCTTCTGCTCATCAAACACAAACAAAAAAAAAACGTAATTTTAAGGCCAGTCTACAAACTTTAAAACAGGTGTTATTGATAATTCTACAAGCAAGCATTGGCCCTCTCTGGAGTTGGGATGTAAGGGGTGACTCTCATGTTTTGAGTGGTTAGGTAGTTGACCTCTGCTCTCCTGACATTAGAAGATGTCCCAGCTTTAAGCACATTTTCTATACATGAATTATTAAAGATTACACACAGGCTGGGTGGACGCAGTGTCCTCTGCACTGCCTGGACTCACCAGTGCACACCCACTACTGAGCACTGCTAACACCACAATCCTAAGTGCCTTTCAATGGTATCGATTCATATTTTCATATTTCTACAGGGAATTTTCAGCACTGTGGCAAGTCATTAATTCACCCTCTCAGATTGCTTATTCAATAAGAGGAACATGGATTCCAAATAAAGTCCTTGAATTTATATGGCTTGTCCAAGTCAAAGGGTCAAATCATTGTTATGGTTAGATGTTAAAAATTCAAATAAAATATTGATGTGTATTTTTTTCCTGGAAAGGCTTGTAGATCTTGCCACTCTTGCAAAAGGGCAGACCAAGGAGATACAGCACACTGGAAAAGGCTAACATGAACAAAGACATGATAAAAAAGCAATACATAGTTAACCACCCAGTCAAATAAATAAGGACCAACTGTAGCACAATAAGAACCCAAAATTATTTTCACCAGAGCTTTTTTTTTTCTTTTTTAGAATTTTAGTACTTCTTCAGTCCAAAAAACGCAATCTACATTTCATATCTGATGAAACTGAGTTTCCTGTAGAATTTGATCTCCAATATAATTTGATACCAAATACCTACAGCTGTATTGTTGGGTATATTATGGTTCAAATAATATAAATGTGTTTGCAGCAAAGGGTGACAACCCCCTCTCTCAGTGTGTCCCAGATTAAAGACATCAAATGTTGCAGTGGGCTTTTGTGAGGCAATGAGACACTATTGCTTTCCTGTCACATATAATTTATAGCCCTCCATTTGCATCTGTTCTCCTCTACTATTAATTCCCAACTTTTTTTCCATCTCCAAATCCCAATCAATAGGGCCTCATCCGCATTAGCAATCCTGGATGTTTGTACTAGAGGAAAAAAACGCTCTGATCAGGGAAGTCAGCAGCTTCAGTCTACAAGCGATCTTCACTACTTCAAAAAGACCCTTTAAGAGAGTGAAGAACAGAGATTGAGAAAGGAACACAGATGGACAGAGAGAGCAAGAATAGAGAGAAAGCATGAGAGAGAGAGAGAGAGAGAGAGAGAGAGAGAGAGAGAGAGAGAAAGAGAGAGAGAGAGAGAGATTATTAAAGTTGAGGCCAGGTCGAGGCAGTGAAGCCCATCATTGAGGTGAATTGATGTGATTTCATGCTTTGTTTGCAAGATCATTCAGACCAAAGTGCAATGAAGACTTTTTCCCATATCACACCTTTGTGGTAGTGGGACTTTATCATATTTCTAAAGCTAAGATCCCATTTGATTGAATCTTCTCTCTCTGGGGTAGCTCTCACTCAGTCTCAAACATCCACAGTCTGATTGTCCCTAATACCTGTGGATTGGTTATTTGTGACAGAATCTGGTACCTTTTAGAGAGGCCCCAAAACAACACAGGAGTTTTATTCAGTTGATCGCAACAGTGTATGTATGTAAAGGAACACTGAGCAGTTTATCTGGCTGTAAACTGACCAGACCCTGTTCATGTTTGTAGGATAATACGGACCAAAGTTCAGCAGCCTTTCCATCCATCTCCAGATGGGACGGGGACTACCCTCACCACAGCAGGACACACTATAGGTATGTTTAGATGTTCAGTTCAAATGACAAAATACACAACTCACATGCATGTCTATATTATTACTCTATATAATTAAAAAAAAATTTATTATCCTTCCAAAGTGCTACAACAAGCACCACTCTTTGTAGAATGGTTATAAACACTTTGTGAACACATTGCAGAATAGTCTCTTAAATTTAACATTTTGTATGCTTTCCCAGTGCCTAGCACAGCCTCTCCACCTGTATCAAGTGCTTCTAATGACCCAGTGGGCTCCTACTCCATCAACGGCATCCTCGGAATCCCTCGCTCTAATGGCGAAAAGAGAAAACGTGATGATGGTAAGAGACTGGATTATATTCCATTGCTTGTACACCTCTTAATCTCCTTCTCTGAGCTATTCTTGACCCTCCCTGTAAATTCAAATATCAGAGTGTGCAGAGAGATGAAGGTGGCACTATGATAGTCCTGGAAGAACCATTCTGTAAAAGCCTTTTCTAGTGACATGGCATATAGCAATGCGGATTATTCCATTCAGCTGGTTGTTATGCTGGTGTTTTTGGAGCTGAAGTTACTTTTTATATGAATGAAATAGCATCTGAGTCCCAGCTAGAACATGCAGTATGAGTCATTGTGATGTGGTGGGTATTATGATGAATAAAGTGTGCTGAAGGTAGTGAACTGAATTTCTTTGTAAATGACAATGAGATGCTTTAAAGTTTCAGATCAACAGTATTCCTTTTAAGGGGGATTTTTGTGAAAGTGTGGAATTACATCAGAGTAGTCAATCACTATGCTTAAACTAATCAACGTTAATTTCACATTTATCAAAAATAACCTAACTTCAGGTAAAAAATAAAGTACAATGTTCTTCATTGATCTCAGGAGCAACTGGCTGTTTGTATTTGCATGAGATACTTTAAATAGATAAACGCTGCAGTTGCAGTCCACATAAGTTACAGGAACAGGGAAGCTGACCTTTTCTGACCAACATTCTCTCTCCTTCCAAAATGAGGGGGCAAATACAGCCTAAGGCCTAATGGCTGATCGGCTCTTCAAACAATCAGCTTTTGAACACTAGTGAATAAACATTAGTGTGGCGCTGGGCCGAATAAGCACATAGGGGCAGTTGAGGGGAGGGAGGGTGAAGTGGTTGGAAATGATCTCTTAAAACATTTATCAAAGCAGGCCTACTTGCTTCTTTTATGTTTCCATCTCTTTAGTTCTCTGGAGTGGCAACCACTTGGATGGGAGGAAAATAGGATATTGTAAGTTCTGTTAGCCCACCTTCTCTTCTGCTTGCTGAATCACGGGCCACTCGACTCTAATCAAGTGGCCACGTGATGGTGTGTGTATGTGTGTGTGGAGGCCCTGGTGAAGGGGGAGAGGAAGAGAGTTACATAGCCTTTGCTTTATCTTTATGAAGAGATTCCTTGATCAAATGTTTTAAAACTCTGATGCAAAGCTGTTATTGGTTCATTTGCTACAATATTTGTTGTTGTTACTGGAGCTTTTTTGAGCCTTTTCCTCCATAATTGCTACAACCCTTCTCCAAAACCAGAATACAAATTGCAAATCGTATGAACATTCCAGTGCAAGTAGTGATAAGCAGTTTTAATTGTGAGTGCTTAAATAATAACGGATGCTTGAATTGTTCTGCAAATGATGTGACTGCAAAACGTCTACTTCTACTTTTAGTTCATTAACCTGAAATTATATTTCAAGGCATTTATTATTATTTTATTTTATTATTCATTTATTATCAATACTACTACTATTGCAAGAATAGTACAAATGATGTTATATGCGTAATCTTTGCATTAAGATAATGCTCTGTCTGTATACTCTTACCACATGCACACTAAATGCATGTCATGCAGTGACCCTAATGAAGACCTCATAGCTGCTTTTTTGATACTGTGCCAATTGTCCTAAAAGCTGTGAGTTATTTAAACTTAGCGCTTATGTTATACAGAGACATCAGGGAGGCCACTCGACAGCCAGCGCCTGGTTTCAATTTCATAGCAGCACAGCAGCCTTGGGCTACCTGAGCCATATTTGGCTGGGTACTGCATGTCTCGCCTTCATTAGCTGATGACATAAGTGAAAATATGCTAATCCGATTGGAAGCCTTGGTAAAATAAAAGGTACAGTGAAACTCTATGATGCAATCTGAGCTAAAACTGGCAAACTTTTTTCCAAATGTTAGCTGGCGGAAGAATGATGCTCATTCTTTATACGGAGTGTCAGGTCACTGTGCGCTGCTTCTAGACACAGGGGCCAGGTCTCTGCAGTCTGTGTATTTGATGTTGGCAGTGCCCTTTAAGAAAAAAGGGCCCCCATTACAAGAGGGATGTGGAGATAATGTAGTGTGACACACGTTATGTACACCAGGTCTTCGTAAGGGGAGCTTCAGGGACATAGGTGTCATAAGAGTCATTAATCTGCCATTTTCGTGTGTTATTGCAAATTAAAAGTAGCATGTTACACTCGGCGGCTATGGCTGATGTTAAGCGTGGTGTAGAGGGGGAAGGGGGTGAGGGGAGTACCTCTCTAGATTAGTTCTTCGGTGGCAATAGCTCCCTGCACGTTGAACATAGTGACATTTAAGAGAATTTGCAATTCTGCAGAGAAAAGCTATTAATTCACAAATTAACAGCCCCTTCCTCTATCACGGATGCGCAAGCTATTGAAAAGACAAAAGAAATAGCCTAAAGGGGAAGAAAGAGAGCTGTGGCCCTATCTGTGTAAAGATTGGTTTATATGTCTGCAAGCAGTGATACCAATTATACCAACACACCGAGAATGCGCCTCAACCTTATTGCTGCCTTCCCAGGCCCCTCAATCCATTGCCAGATTTATTTGTGTATCTCATTATGGAAAATAAAATGCCTCTCTTGCCAAATGCATTAATGGTAAAAAGGGTGGAATTTAAGCCTATTGGGGAGGGGTGTCTCACACATCCATTAATACCTCTATACTGAGGAAGACAAATGAGTGCACTGGGTTAATTACTAGCATTTAGGCTTTAACAGTGTATTGATACTATATGTTACTCCCACTCTAAGCAGTTCATTTGATTATGACCTTGCAATGGCTGATAAGCAGGTTGGCGTGACCCCACTCTCCCTACTGTCTTTCCCTCAATGTAAAACCCAGGCAGGAAACACAACACAGGCTACTTAGGGAGTTGAAGCATTTGAGGCTAGCTGTAATATATTACATTTAAAAAAAAGAGATGTGATGGTTGAATTCACTGTGGGAGTGGACAAGTGTGTCTGCACAGGAGAGCGAAATTAAACTGGGGTGATTTAAAAGGCATAGCAGCTTATTTATTTGACATTAACATGATAAAGAGACAACATCCATACAACCCATGCCATCATGGTCAAGGCACGACTAAGCCTCAACACTTCTCTTTGTAGCTTGTTTGTTCATTTGACAGGAAATGCTTTGAGAGTGTACAGCCCCGGCACACCTCAAATACCCCCATGTTAAAATAGTTTGGCCTGCAGCTAGAATGCTTTAGCCCGGTGCTTCCATTTCATGGCTTGTAAGATTCTATTGTGTCAATATGGATTCTACTCCAAAAAAAAAAAAGAATAGAAATGAAATACATCCAAACCAAGAAATGGATTGGCCTCAGTCTAAATCGAATGAGAACATCCCACCGATCTCATCATGATGATGGCTCTCTGTATGAAAGAGAAAGCCCAGATTTGAGGGAGGCTACAGAGCGGAACCGTGAGGGAAGAAGGTGTCAGGGCTCCTTATCAAAGGACACAAAAGGTCTATGCCCTGCTCTGCTGATACATCTGCATTCAAGCAGACGCTGCTTTGCTGTCTGCTGCTGCTTCTGCTTCTGCTGCCAACCCACTCACAAAAAAGACACCTCACAAATCCGCAGCATGGAAATATCTAAGGACAGGGTGGTTCGCTTGAAGAGGAATCATGTCAGAGAAAAGTCAATTATGGGCACTGATGCTGAGAATTAATGGTGCGCTGCATTACTCAGGTTTTAAAAAGGAGCAAGAGAGCCAGACAGAGGGAGAGAGAGAGCAAGTGAGACAGAGGCAGAGAGGGAGAGTGAGAGAGAGGAGGAAGATGCATTCATTAATTGCGTTCCAGAACGTTGCATCACATGAGGCCGATGTGCTAAATGACGGACTGGGTGTGAGTACAGTAGAGGATGTGTGATATGGGTGAGAGGAAAAACTCACTCTTACAATGAGAGAGCAAGAGAGAGAGAGAGAGAGAGAGAGAGAGAGAGAGAGGGAGAGAGAGAGAGAGAGAGAGATCAGCTCTAATTCCTCAGCCCACTGCCAGCCTGCACCCTGCTCAGCACAGCTAAATTGAATTAATAAAGCCTTTAAACATGCCGCAACATAACAGGAAATTAACAGCCCCGGTTGTGCCGCTGCCACCACCACCAGCAGCAGCAGTACCAGCAGCAGCAGCACCCTCTTTCTCTCTCTCTCTCTCTCTCTCTCTCTCTCGACCCCCTCCCCGTTTCTCCCATTCTCATTTCTTACGATACAGTTATTTGCTGTGCAGCCTTTCCGCTCCACAGCTTTCATAAATAGGGGATTTTTTTTTTCTTAAACTAAGTACAGCTGACATGGAAGGTGTACTTGCCCCCTTGCTCAATTCTCCTCTTTTCTGTCTTCTACTTTCCCTTTCTTACTCACACCATGAGCTTTAGGCCTGTTTCTTAAAATTGATTTTTTTTTACTGCTCAGCATATGCAGATGTGTTTGAGGCAAAACACAAACAGTTATAACTGTTTTTTTTTTTAGGCAGACAGAAGAATGTGAATTTGTTTCATCATCATACCAATCAGTCACTTTACCTCAGCTGCCAAAGTCATGTTGTGGCAGATGTGACTGACGAAAGTCAGTCAGGATAACAGAAAGTGTTTTATTTGTAGGAAAATATATACACAAGACAAAAGCACACTGTTTAAGCATAACCAATACTCAACACTCACTACTTAGAAGGACACCACAATGACAAACAAGACAAACAAGGACTCACAGAGACATATATACCTACCATCTAACAAGACACACCTGCCAACAAGACAAGTGTCACATGCCCAGCGTCTGGGCACTCCACACAACCATGACACACTAAAAAGAAAATAAACATAAACAATGAAAAAGCCAATATAAAAGTTGATAATGTAAGCCAGGTCCAGGCCAGGTTAGCTTTAAAAGTCTCTGTTTAGTTTCTTTCTTCCTCCTCTCTTAATTTTATTCAAAATTTATGCAGAGTGCTACACAGCAAGCCTTTACAGGATGTCACACCTGTTCAGGCAACTCCCTGCAATTCGCTCTCCATGTGTACAAACAGTAAAAATGCAATAACTTTAAAATTTGCATATAAGCATACCTAGCTTAAACCATTCTGTCAAGCAACTAAATTCTCTGTAGGATAAGTGAAAATGCAATTCTCACTTATTTTTTAGCCACATGATCTGATTACTTAAAAAGATTAATCAGATTTGTGTTTCAGAGCACGACAGCAGACCAAAGGGAAAATATGCAGACATGAATTAAAAAAGTCTCAGAACAGTTTAAAGAAGAGATAAGTTAGGAATTATTTCCAAAACAATATCAGGCATAACACTTACTGATTTTTCCAGTTTGATGAAAGTCTCTTCTACTCTACTTTTGTCTGAATTTAGTTCTCTAGAGGAAGACACTTAGGAGAAGAGTGTTTTATGGACTCCGGTTATCTGATCAGACAGAGTGGTGGGTCCCATAGCACCAAAGTGTTAATAGGATGTCAAAACAAACGGACAAAGTGTCCCGATTTGATCAATACGGCCCAACCACAGGGACATCTGCAAACAACAGACGCAGGTATAGCATAAGAGCCTCTTCTCTATGCAACCGGCACAGCCTCTTAGAGGTCAAAACAGTGTTTTTTATTAAATACTTAAATTACAGAACATTATGGCAGACAGAGCACACTGAGTCAAGACCATACAAGAACAAGGAAAGCTGATGTAACCTTGCTCTAGCCCAGATCTCCTCTAAATATTGTAATGTTGTGTAGAGCAGCCCAGCCCCCATAGCTCAGGCGGCAGCTGTGTCCCCTGTGTCCACCAACAGCCCTGTGCGCTTTGGGCTTTTGAGTATGGGAAGCATGCTGTAGCACAGTGAATGACAAACGCTATTTCATTAACGTAGTTTGCACTAGGCCAACTGATAGAAAGTGTAATTTCTGAATGGACTCTATTTCTTTTCTTGTACTTAAGAGGAATTAAATTTGAGTTTTTATAAAGTAATAAATTATATAGCCGAATCTGGAAGGCCTCATGGAGCTTGTATCCATAAAATGGCTGACTTAGATTATGGAATGATTCAAATAATACCAGAAAGAAAGCACATATGAGTGCTAATATGCCACAAGAGGGATTATTAATAGGAAAGAAGAATTGAGATCACTCAGTGCAGATGCTACTCTATTACCAAAGAATAGTGCATCCACACACACCATAACACACACACACACACACACACACACACGCACATACACACACATACATACCAGTCCCTATCTCAGCTGTCTATGGATCTATTTCTCTCTGAAAGTCAGGTTCATCCTGTGGCTTCAGCCATTGAAAAAAGGTCAAGCTGGCGGCTAGAATGGCAATAACACCCCTGAAATGGTACTACCAGTGGAACATGATTGATCAATTGACCCACAGCACAGAAAAAATGTGGGATTATGAGTATTATACGCACAATGAGTTGAGGCATGATGTTCATTTCTAGTTCATTTCGCCTCCCTCCTGCCACCAGATCAGGCAATCAATACGGGCCTTGCATATCATATATCACCACACTCACGCTGAGAAGAGAACATAATCTGCTACAAATTTAGAATGACAGATTTGTAAGGGAACTGTGCCAAAGGCTGGGAGGTTGGGCGAAGCAGGACATGGCTGCTGAGCCAGGACATTTGCCGAGGTTCGCACTTTTTCTTAACGCCAGTAAATAAATATTTAGCCTCAAAAGAACCTGGGGCACCTGCTCATGAGGTGGATGAGGTCAGAATCTGAGGAAGCTGCTTCATTTGTTTCATAGGCCTGAAGCAAATGCATACGAAGGTGTCAAGCAGTGTAATTGTATTCAAGCTGGAGCTGGCCCCCCATTTTTCCAGGGAAAAGCAATCTGAAAGTGAAAGCAGCATTACATTCTCAGCAGAAATTAGGCCTTTAAATAATAGCTTCATTTACTCCAGCTAAAGGAATGAGAACAATCCATCTCCTCCACCACCACCTCCAATTTCTTATTGCTTCAGCTCATACTAAAACACATGGTCTTCCCAACAAGTCTATGTTTGCACTGAAGGTAATCCATCAATTACTGCAGACCTATCACATGATGATGGTGCTGATGCTGGATCGGGAGGGGAGGTGGGCAGAAAGTTGGAAGAAGGAGAACCACTCTTTCTCTCCCCCCTCCCATTTCCTTTCTTTCTCTCTTTGGCACTGTTTTTCCCTCTCTTTCTCATTCTCTCTCTCATGCTGTCTTTCCACAGCTATTAGGATCTGTTTGAGGCTAGTGCTGACTGAATTTTAACTGATACACTCCTATCTTTCAGCCCCGCTCTCACCATTGGTGCTGAGAGGTGCACTTGGCTGGGCTATGATAGCAGGGAGGGTTTTTTTTTTGGGTGGCTGCCCTGCAGAGAAATAGGGCCATAATGACTGCTACTAGCATGTGGCCTTGTTCCTCTCTCCTCTCGTAGATGGCCTGGGATGGCTCTGGGCCCAAACAGTGACTCTCAGGGTAGTGTGGAGAGTTGATGAAGCACTCTGAGGGTCATGTTTGCCCAGAATGGACCGGTGTTTGAGCGGCCATACTCCCATCGCCTTTCCAACATCAGAGCACATCAAGCCAGAGTATTGGCAACACGCTAAACTGTAGAATAAACGCATGACCAAATAAAATAAACTCCAATAAGTAGACTAAAGAAAAAGGTCTTGACAAGAGCAAACATCTCTTTAATTAGTCAATCTTATGTGTAAGATTAAGACATCACAAACATTAATACAAATTTAATTTCAGCGCTTCATTACAAACTCTTCTGGTAACAATCTAATATTTTACCTTCTATATTTAAAATAAAATGAATATGTTACATATATCAGACCGCAAAGCTACTGAAACAGCAAACTATCAAGATTACAACATGCAAAAATGACCCAATTAAGGTCCTAGCAAAAAATACCACTCAGAGCCTAGCTAAAAATGATCCATGCATCCAAACAAACTCTTCTGTACACAACCACTTATTTAAAGTCTTACCCTTAACCTTTATTTACTTTCATTAGGCTATTTAACAACAAGCATCTATTAATTTTTCCCTTGAAACTACAAGTAGAGGCCTATAAAGCAAAAACAGAGTCCTAATTGAGTTCATTTTAATTTCTCTCCAATCGTGGCGAATTACACTGGTGATAAATCAGGGGGACAGCACTCACCCCTAGTAGAGGGCCTAATTTGCAGCTAATTACAAAACTGATTTCTATTGGAAGATCAATACCAAAACGAATTGGAAATGACTTGCAATCACAAAGTGAACCAGAGAAGGTATTAAAATGGCAAGGAAAGAGGTTAAGCATAAGGGAAAAAACAACCCTGAAACAGGCCCAGAAAAATCACTTTTAATTCAGTGTAATATTAATCAGACCTTATTCCCTTTTATTGGACTCTTTTTTGGCCCCCTTTTTAACTCTTGAAAGGGCGGCCCTATTAGCCAGTGTCTGGTGTGTGAAGCAAGGCATTAAAAAGCCATTTTGGAAATGCTGAACTCATTGGACTCACCCCTCCCACACTTCTGCCAGCCATTTGGTCATCCTTTTCAGATGGCTCTTCAGTTGCCCCACGCCTAACCTGGCCCTATCTGCATGATAAATGGCTGCTGTGTGCATCTGAGACCAGGCCGAACAGAGAGAGAACATCCGCCGCTGGCCCAGTGAACAGTTGTATCAGACAATTAGAGTTTATCGGGGATAGAGACAGACAAGACTGGGGTCACGGCATTTCCCTTTGGGACACTGTTCCATTGAGGTCCACAGATGCACAAACACATTCATGCACACCCGAGTGTGTGCCGTGCGTGTTTGTATGTAAGCACACACACGTTTCATTAGCAGAGTCATAACAAAGCACTGGACGACTTTGAAGCACAAAGAATGATGTAAGACCACTCATAAAAGACATATTGAGAAGTTTCTCCAACATCATCATATCTATTCACTGCATATTAAAGTATTGTTATCGCTGCCAATACTCTTTGAGAATCTGGGCCATCCATGAAAGTAAGTATGTTCTTATTGAAAAATTCTGATTAATATTTACCATTTAATAATTTAAACAAATGCCATATGACACAAATTAAAAGAATTATTCCAGCAAAAGTAACTAGTCTATTCTAAATACAAAAAATCCAAATATTTTTAATTGTTCTCTTTACACTTGCATGTGTCATCATTTTTTTTAAAGAAAACAATTACAAACGGTCGGTTCTGGCTCTAGAAACGGGGCCACATGTCGGTAATCTAACAAAGCAGAGCCGTCTCTTCCCTTGACTGGTCAGGGGGATGGCTGCAGTCGCTGGCTGCAAGAGGCAAGAAGTGACACCCCTGCCTTTCAGCCGCCTCCAAATCCTACACTCTGTCCCGTTCAAAAAAAAAAAAACAACTAATGTATGCACTCACTATGCACATGCCTCTCACCAAAATACACACTCAGGCCTTACCATCTCTCTTTGAATGGGTAGAATGGAGACACTACAAAATTTCTACATCACTGTATTGCAGGTGCTCATTTATAAAGCTACATAGCTATTACCTGAGCAGCCAGTAGATTAACCTAGATGAAGCCGTAGCCTTCTGTGGTAGCACATTCTCCTTTTAATTTCTTACAGTGCTACACACCAAAAAATTGCAGGCAAAGCTCTAAGCATGGAACATCCGTGGCTGACTGGTCGCTCAGAAGCAGTTAGCTTTATAACTCAACACCTTAAATAGTGAGTTAAGCAGAGAGCTCTGCTGCTGTGCACCTGTTTAAAGTGTCACCCTCATTGGCAGGCTAATGAATACACACTACCAGCACTGAACCCTGGACTGGACGAGTCAAGCCCAGTCTGTCAACCAGCGCCAGCTCAGAACTGGGCTCCAGTGTGTCGCAGAGCTACCCAGTAGTGACAGGTAAGAGTGCTGGATCACCTGACCTACCCTAGGCCCAGAGGTGGGTAGAGCAGCTTGAACCTATAGTTAAGAAAAATAAAAATAACATTCAACAAAAATAATTTTTCAAAATAGTAGTAGACATCTAACTGGATAAAAGTCCACAAATTGCCTAAGTAGGATAAAGAAATACACCTCAAAATGATTTATATTAAAAGCAGATCAGAGTAAAAAGTAGATGCCTCTAGTTTATGTTTCAGTGGTACAAAAATAGCATTTGGAAATGCTCAGTAAAACTCAACTCCATCAGATTTCAATTTGTTAACAGAACTAATTACTACCCACCTCTTTCCAGGCCAATAGCATTCTGGCAAGCATTGGCTACCAAAGAGTTTCTTCTTTATGTATGTTTGTGCGTGAGCTTTTTCAAGACGGGTCGAGTGGTGAAATGAGCTAAACAAGTTGAGTTGAGGCTCTTTGTGAATCTGCATTTATATCTTATGGTCAGGATTAATAGGAGCCCCACTCTGACAGCAGAGAATACTGCTCACTGCAGACGGGAACTGTTACTTGCATGACAGGGTGGGTGCATTCAAAGGTGATGATTTGAGTGCTGACTGACAGTGTCATGTATGTCACCGTGAGGTAACTGACACTCCGACTTCTACCTGTCACCTCTGCTTACTGAGGAACGGTGGATGAAACGACCATTAATGCCTTTCTTGTGTAAACTGACTGTTGTAAGGATATTTTATTTAGCCTGTACCTTTCATGGTAGGAAGCAACGCACGGTGTATTGCTCTGCTGTGCGCTAGTAATATCCCTCTGCTTGTCTTCTTTTGGTATGTAGTGGTTAATGTCAGGCTGGCTAATTGAAATATTGTTTCATTGCTGCGGCTGTTATTACCTCAGAGAAGGTTAAGTTTACTGATAGCCAACTGTCGCTCTGAGATTAATACACTGAGCTTTTAATAAAATTCACATAATTATGCAGGAGCCATCAAAGGCAATGAGTTCTGTGTGGGCGTAGGACAGGATGATTGAAAATTGCTCTGCCCCCTTCTCAAATGATAGCTGGCCAGTGTTATGCGGAAAGAAAGGGCTTTTTTTTCCTTGCAGTAATATGTGGGAGGTAGGATTCCCTCTAGAAAGTTGGGCCCCTGGAGAAGAAAGGTGTTTTTCTTGTCCTTGTATGAAAGCAGTCTCTGGTCTGGGAGCACTTTCATGGCAGGTGGCCACCTGGGATGGGACTCCACAAGGAGGTTTCAGTGCAGACCACCTTTCATTTTCACAACAAAAACACATTATTTTATATATATATATATAATATATATATATATATATATATATATATATATATATATATATATATATATATATATATAACATTTTCTTTCACTTTGTGTATCTTCTTTACACTTTGTGTATATATAAATGGCTGTATATGGTAACATTTAACTATGAGAGAAAAACACTGAGGAATACTAGCTGAACTGAAGTGTTGTGTGTACTCTTCAGACATGAAATGGTACTGTCATTATTTTCACCACTGCTTTTCTGATGCTCTGGGCACAAACCTTCTTGCTTGAAGGCCTTGGATATTAAATGTTGCACATGGTCCTTTAAATGGCTTTTGGCAGTGATAACTCCATTTATAATGCAATGCTAAGCAAGTAATGCAGAGTGATATGCAATAACTGGATGTTATGGTGTTCTAGCATGTGATAAACTTTGGAAATGGGTATAAGGACCAAGTTAAAAGAGGTGCTAAATTATCCTCTGCATTTACATTGAGAGCCAATTTGGAATAAATGACTCCCTGCCATTGGATAGAGCTGCAGATTATGGTCATTCCCTGCAATGTTTTCCTGAGCCAATTAAAATTCACACTGTCATTGATCATGTTGATTTTATGTCACAATATTTGCATAATCTATTAGAGATGAATGATTAATGAACTCTTCATTACAAAACAGAAATTGGAATTTTAAGGGCAGCACAAAGTGAAGGAGACACAGATCTTTTCTGTTCGCTGTTTATCCTATTAGGGCCAGAAGTTAGGACCGCTCTTCTGTGGTTGCAAAGGCAGAAAGGTAGTTGGCATTATCTCTTCGAACAGGCTTTTGAAGGCTCAAGAAGGCTGATATATATTTTCCACAGTTTTAGATAAGGAAATGAGTAACAGACATGATTTTAGAGACAGAGATACATAGAAATGTTACAGCTAATTCCAAAAAATGGTTGGCCACTTAAAAAACAAACCAGTTGATTTGAGAACTGAAAAAACCTTCCAAAAATCTGATTCTTAACCCCCATTCTTAAAGTCAGTTCAGCAATGAATTCTGCTTTTTTGTAGCGCTGTTGTTTCTTTGATGGCTGTCTTATCAAGGCCAAGAAGACTTCACATTCCAGTGATTACACGTATTAACAGTAATGAAAAATAAAAGGCATGATTTATACCAACTATGGAAATGAACTTGGAGGCATCCCAGATATGACCCGTCTTTTTAAAAAGGCAGTTTTGCACATACCTCTAGAATGAATGGCCAGTGCACATTCTTAAGCGCCCTCCCTGCAGCGGCATATAATGGAAGTCTTCCTGGTGCCAGTGGGATGGTACCGTGTAAATGGGCACCCCTCTGACACACTGAAAACCTGAGCAGGTGCTGAAGGGATCTCCCTTGTTCCAAATCTCTTCAGAGAGATGGTCGGGGGTTATGGTGATGGGGGCAGGGGTTCTGTGCCTGAAAGCAACACAGCTCCATGTCTGGAGGCTGTATAAAAAAAAAAGAAAAAGAAAAGAAAAAGAAAGCATGGTACAGGAGACGTTAGAAGGAAAAGCAGCATACGCAGGCAGAGAGAAAAGAAAAGACTGCTTTGTGTCGGCCTGTGCTGCTGATGAACTCCGGCTGAAATATATCCGCCAGAGAGCCATTTTTTAAGTGTGGCGTGCTATTCTCCAGTGAGCAGCGAACAACAGGCAGCCGGCTCGAGTAAGGCGCCTGATGTGTGGCCCAGTGACAAACTACCTGTGTCTCAGCTCAGCTCAGCACAGCCCCGCCAGGCCCTGCTGCCCAAATTAATGTTTATTTCATCCTCACAATAGCACACTAACCTTTGAGCACACATTTGATAATGAATGACTTTTAAACACATAGACAGGGAATTCAACTTTAATTTGCCTCTCCAAACATTCTTCGCTTAGTTGTAATTGATTAGAGAAGTCTTTTTCAGGCTTATGATAAATAGCCAGCTGCGGAATGTTGAAAATGGAGGTCAAATATTTTAGTTACTGTTACATGCAAAAAGGTGTCCCTGTTGTGGAAATTCTAAAATGATTTTAATCCCCTGAGGACTCTTATTTCAGGTGACTTTGCTGTAGCTGCTGGGTTTAAAGAAGGAAGGTCAAACATTCCCCCTACTAACATGCAGAAACATTCCCCTAGTATACGCACCCAAGTGAAACGATGCCCTCAAGAGACACAGAAGTGGAGAACTCTATAGGCCTGATGCTGTGATGTGTTTTGCTGCGAGAGAACCTCCGCACAGACCTGTGTTTATCTCCCATCTCAGTAATCAGGAGGTTGACAGCCTTCCTTTTCGCAGGCCCAGCTCGTCCGCGGGACAATAAGCAACAGCACTTCTGATTAGTTTCAAAGTTCAGTGATCTTGAACACTAAGCTCGGGTCAGCGTAGCACGGTGCCCTTGTCTGTCTGACAACAGCAGAGCGCTGAGTGTGAAAACAGAAGGCCTAATTCGGTACAAAAAGCCTCTTTCCCTCTCCTTTATTGGCCTCAAAGGTTTTCGTCTTGCTGGTGCTTACAGCTAACATCTCCTTTTGTAAAAATATAGTTGTCTGAGCTGTTTGTTTTACACTTGCCCTTAACTCATCTGTGTAGATGGCAACATTTTACATTCTCTAACATGCTCTCTGCTAAAAACTCGCATTTATTAGTCAGGTATTGTACGCAGATGCAGCCATCAGACGTAGGCCTGCTCAGAACTGAAAATCCTGCCATTGATTTGTGTGGGAGAGAGGCCAGTTAAGTTGCCCAGTTTCCTGGCATTAGGTCTGAAAGGGTTGTCAGGATTGCGTCCAACATAAAGGAGGCCTTATCTTAATGAGGGATTCTCCGCACACAGCTCGGTTGTAAAACAACAATAGTTGGGAAGCAGCTAATGAGGCTATCATGGAGCTGTGAGAGCCCTCCCCATAGACCACGTTAACAGCTGAGGATGTTAAAAAAGATGGGGAGAGAGAGAGAGCGAGAGAGAGAGAGAGAGAGAGAGAGAAAGAAAGAAAGAGAAAGAGAGAGAGAGAAACACTAAGATTAATGAAAAATGCCAAAATTCATCAGGCAGAAAATATTAATGCTGATGTTTTAGAGGGTTTGTTTTATGATTTTTGCTTATTTTGTTGTTGTTGTTTTTGCCCTTAGTCATTTTCATTCACCCAAACCTGAGGGAAATTTTCTTCCTACCTGAGCCTGATGAGCCTGGGATGAGAGGCTTATTGTTTATTTTAGATGTTATTTCAGAGATACAGTACACACAGAAATGACCTAATAATGAGCAAATCTGTTCATTTTAGTGCATAATAAAAGCCAACAAGCCAGAATTTGCTTTATTATAATTCCTGTTGCACAGGTTCATTACGAGGATCCAGGTTTCAGAAACCAAATATATCCTATACATGAGCTGTTGCATGACAAAACAGACCACTTGGGTGCTGGAAAGAGGAGTTATCTCTTGCCTGACACTTTGCATTCAGGTTCGTATTCAGTGAAGGATTCAAAGGGAAAGCCCAGGGGTTTGGGCTAAAAAAGATTTATCTGGGCCTTTTAAGTGAAGAATGCTCTTTACGCTCTGGGATTTACATTCACAAGCTGTAGGAGATGACCGCATTAGATTCCATTTGCTTAACAAAGTGTGTTTAAGGTATCACCAGTGTAATTATTTGGGGATCAGTCCCCCTACACGCTGCATGTGTGTCACTGTGAGCACTGTCTCTGATGGAGTGTGTGTCCTCCACATGCTCTTTGACCCCAGCTAACCTGGCAGCTGATGGATGTACACACCTACACACACACACACACACACACACACACTCACACACACACTTACAAACTGACATTTCTTGCTTCATGTAGCTTTAAAATTTGCACTAATACCTCAAACTTCAAAACACATCTGAATCTGAACAAGGAACAGAAGAAGAGTTTTAAAAGAAAAAGGAAACATTGTCACTGCACACAGCACACAGTCAGGCAACTCCAAATTTCATTACATTTTCCTTTTGTTGCATTGGTTGTGGCCCACTGGTCCTATTCACAACACCCATCCTTCATAATTCCATTTTTCTTTTTCTTTTTTTTTGCACTTGTGTGTGTGCTTGTGCATTGTCTGATTGTGTGTGTGGCTTTTGTTTTGTTTCTCCACCCGGCAGAGTCCCATTCGTCCTCGGTGTGTGTTAAGCAAGAGCCACACGAGGCTTCGCTGGCTCCTTTCACCCCCTCCTCGCTGGCAGCCTCGGGCCTAGCGGAACTGTTACCCTTCCAGCCCAGCGTGTCAGTAGACGCCTCCACCCCCTGCTACAGTGCCTATGCCCACCATGGCCCCAGCTACGGCCAGTATGCAAGCCAGCCTATTATAGCAGGTACATCCCAACTGGAGAAAAAATCATTGTACCCTGCGCTGGTTGGGGGGAGACAGCTACTGTCCTACTTTACTCCAGAGCTACTTGCTACAAAAAAACAATGTCTAGCTTTTTCTTTTGTTTTGTTTTTGTTTGTTGGTTTGTTTTTGGCAATGTTTGGCAATATGATTTTTGCCTTGTATGTATGAGGGAGCATGTGTTTGTCTAAAATCAGAATTTGTTCATCATGTTCATCTACCACATTTAAAATAGTGACTAAATCTGTTTGTTTTTACTAAAAGCAAACTCAGAGAAACAGATAAATAAAATATATTTTTCTATAAAATAGCCATAAATAAACTAAATTACAATTATAAGTAATTATAATCAGCAATTATTATTATTATTATTATTACTATTGTTGTTGTCATTGTTATTAATAATAATAAAAACAACAACAACAATAATAATAATGCATGATAATACATGGAAATCTCTTAATTTTATGCAGCTTGTTGCCACTTTTTATCTTAAATTTATAACAATAGTTCATAACTTTTTATTTTGTTTTAGCATTTAAAAGGCATTAATAAAATCAATAATACAATCAATATTATTTTATTATAATGTAATAATAATATTATCAATTCAATTTTGGTTAAAAAATAAAAAATAACATTAAACTACTTAATTAAGTAAATATTACTACTACTACTACTACTACTACTACTAATAATAATAATAATAATAATTTTAGTTAAATTAGCTACAGTTGTTTTTTTATATAAAACTAACAATGGTGGCCATATTGCTTAAGTTTCAAAATGTAATGATCTTAACAGGCTCAGAAATTGAGCTGAGTGACACATGTTAAATAAATTGTCAATCTCAAAATGTACTGTTACGGAGGGCACTGTCCAGCAGGAGTTTGTTTTTTTTTTTGACATCAGTCAAAACATTTTAAGAATACAAACTTTAGACTGTATGAAAATAATTGAATAAGTATGGGCCAGAATGCAATACAGTACTATCATCGAGCTGCTAAAAGGTATTCATTCAGTGTGGACAGGGACATGGGACAGGGAAGCAAATATTAGAGTTCTAGGTGTTTTTGTTTGAAGGGAAGAGGGCATTTAAAGTTTTTAAAGATACAGCTCTAAAAAAAGGCAGGTATATTATTTATTATATAAACCATATACTATATTATATACTATAAACATTATAGATTGAATCTTTACTCAATCTCAGACCTCATATCTGTTGAAATATCAAAATTCTCATAAAGATCCTTTACGATTGTTTGACTGGAGGTTAGTTTGAGTAGTTGGGAGGCTAAAGGCAATTTATTTACATGAACTAATACTGCTTATAAAACATTTGGTCTAAAGAATAAGAAAGGACTTGGATGCACATATTGCCTTTGGCAGAATTTTGTATGAAATAAATGCAACACTTTGACTGCTAGCTGTCATTTTCTTGCCTGACTGTAACAGGACCTCCTGCTAACAAAAGCAGGAGGCCCAGCGAAGGCCCGGCTCGGTCCAACGAAGAGCTACGTGTTCTAGAGCCAGGGCTAACGGCTCAGCCAGAGTAGCTGGCCGTCACCACCAATTAAGGCACTGAATGTGGAGGCCAAGCGCGCTTCTACCCTCAGCGCTGTTGAGTTCTTCAGTAAGAGTTCTGCCAAACAACAGCGCTCCGTTCTGTTCATCTCTGTCACTTCACAAAAAGAAAAAAGAAAAAAAAGACACATGAGTGAAAACTGGCTTTCAATGTTGCTCTGAGAAACACAGAAGGATGAAAGCCTGGATGACATGGGGGGAATAAAACTGTGTATATCTGCTGTGTTAGCAGGTTTTGAATGGTGGAGTGTAGAGAACATGATCTTTGACCACAGCATGGTTTGCCCGTAATGAGTTTCGGACAATATAGGCTCATTGTTTGTCTTTCTAATCATCTGTGGCCGGTTTGTTGCCGCTCTCTTTGATAATTGATGAGATCTGGATTTGAAGCATTATAGTTGATTACTGACACTGGGACAGTAGAAAACAAGAAGAAATGTTTTGATATGATTGAAACATTTACTGTTGTTATGCTCAAGGTCACATGTCTTCACAAAGTGTTGCTTTAGCACTGTTTAATTCTATGAGCTTTTTTGCTGTTTATTTTATGCATCATAAACTTGATTGTGAAAAGTATGAGGTCTACACAATACCATGCCTTACGGTATATCAGAGAACAGTTCTGTTTTTGCTTGTAAAGTAAATTTTTATGCATTCTCAAAAAAATGTAAAGCTTCCTTTAAAAAATCCAGGATATGATACCAGTCAGGATAACATTTTGCAAATCCATTAAGGAAGCACCTCTCCTTCAACTCAGACTTGGTACTAGACTTGCTGTAATGTTCTGTGTCTCTTTCTTTTCAGGTCGAGACATGGCCAGCACAACTCTCCCAGGCTACCCCCCTCACGTCCCCCCCACTGGGCAGGGAAGCTACCCCACCTCAACACTTGCTGGAATGGTCCCGGGTAAGTGACATTACTCTTTTATGGGGCAGTTAATTTTAATAGAGCTCGTAATATTTTCACCAATTGACCATCTTCAATGAACCTGACGTCATTCAAAGCCAGCATAAAGTTCATAAAGATATGTTTGGTTGGCTTTTTTTGTCCTTTTTGGAACAAATAGACCCAAGTCCCTGCTGAGTGTATCATTTAGACACAAATGCTAAGTACAGTGTAAACAGGGAGGGCTAGCCATGCAGTGACTATAGGCTTATTAAGGACAGTGACAGGCAATGTGTGAATCGTAGGCCTCTTCGGACACGTAATTGACCTGTAAGGAAGCATCAGGCTGCTTATTGGCTGCGTAGGAGCAAATTAGCGCAGCTCAATAAGCGATCAGGGCACGGGATATAGGACAGTTCCTCTCAGTTCCACTCGGGTTCCAGCGCTCATTACCTCCCCTCCCCAGCATTCTCACGGACCATCGATAAACAGGGCTCTCTCTGCCCCAGCCTGCGGTGCTGCAGAGCGTATCTCTTTCCCCCTCTACTTAACCTGCAGTTCAGGTTCACAGCAAACAGTTAAGGGTCACAAAACAGCGGGCGGGAAGGCCTGTAAATATTTAAATCACTATCTCTCCGAGGGACCCGGCTTGAGTTTCACTGCCAGCCACCAGGACAGGATGCAATCTGGCAACGGACTGGTGCCCTCTCCCCAAACAGCACACACACACACACACAGATACACACACAAACACATCAGCTCTGTACAGTACAATACTGTAAAAGGCTAGCTAGAGCTGCTGTTGGCTTTATCTCAGGCTTGGCCTCAACATCAATGACAAAATGCAGCCCATAGCATCTGCACAAACATACTTATTAAAAAAAAAGGAGAACAAATATTTTTCTTCAAACACAGAAGGATTCTAGCAGCGGTCACTGTTGAGTGCTTCAGCTGAAATCAACCTCCCTGGGCTGCAAACACAGAGTATTCTTTTTGCTGGGTAAATTTAATTTAGTGACAGAATTCATTTGTTGGGCAAACATATCTTTACAGGTACATCAAATATGGTTTCATCAAAGATTCATTTTCACTGGTCACACACACACACTGAGAAATCCTCTTAAATCTAGAAGCCATGGGTTTAGGCTGCACTCCCATTCATCTGGTCCCCAAACGACTAAGATTTAGTGACAGACCCCAAACACTGTTAAAGCAAAAGCCATTCCTCACCAGCATCATATAAACCACAGCCTTTATAGTCTCATAAAAGAAAGAAACGTGGGGGGACCAACAGCATTCACTGACATGCTTGCAGCTTTTCCCTGAAAGTCGAATCCAGGCTATATAAAGAGAGCGGACGCAAGCAAGAACGAGTTCATCTGGGAGTTCTTGTAAGTTTGTCGAAAGCAGGGAAAGTGAACTTTTAAAGCGCAATGGCACAAAAGAAAGAAAGAAACCGCAAAATATAATGAAGGATTAGAGCTGTTAAATTCAGAATAAAAACACCCAAAACATACAAAAACACTATAGACCAGGAGGAAAACCATTTTGGGATTGGTGCACTGTAGTAATTGAACTCATTTCTGCACTGACGTACTGAGGTTTAAAGTGTGTGGTCAATATTCCAAGGAAGTGTAGAAAAATGAAGAAAAAATTTGTATTAATTCTACCATATATAGACAATTCTACTAATATATATAGACATATATAAATAAACTAGTTTAAGATGTATCAGTTGTGTTTTTGTTTTTTACTACTTTTGTGTAAGAATTATGATATGCATATCTTGTAAGTGTATGCATATAGAGTGTGATTTTCTTTTAATTTTTTTTTTCTAGGAAGCGATTTTTCAGGAAATCCATACTCCCATCCACAATACACAACTTACAATGAGGCTTGGCGGTTCAGCAACCCTGCATTATTAAGTGAGTATTAAAACTTCTATTTTTATTTTCTCATGTCTTTTTTCAACTGGGCTTATATTAATAACCTATAATTAATTGATTAATAACCTAAGCCTCAGTACATTTCTTTTTGCAGATTATATTAATAAAATTATTGGTATTTTGACATTAAGCAATTTGAGCCAGGAAGTAGCAGTGCATTTTAGTCACATGTGATACATATTTATTTTTGAGTGAAGGCAATTAAATAATGAAAGCATTTTTTTTGTTATATTACAATATTATTTATTAAATTAGTTTGAAATATCATTACTATCATTAATTAGAAAAATCATTACTATAGTATGATCTGATTGAGTATGATGAGTATGATGATTGAACTTTCAGTGGGCCTGAATGTTCCTCTGCTGTGGTGCACTGGGTGATTTCAAACGGTCCGCTCTTCTGTTAACTTCCAGGTTCCCCTTATTATTATAGTGCCGCATCCAGGGGCTCCGCCCCTCCCACTGCTGCCACTGCCTATGACCGCCACTAGTTACCATGGCAACCCAATCAAACTGCAGCACCATGGTTGTGGCCTCCATATTGTACCAGTCTGAATGGCATTAAGGTCTACGGGATTGAACGTGACGCTACAGTCTTCAGTTTCGCGGGGTCAAGCTGAGATTAAGAGGGTCAAGCAACAGTGGGTTTTTGCCTCACAGAATTCTTCGACCCCCTGATCATCAACAACAGAGCCACCAATTCTTCAAAAAGTACGCCGAAAAAAATGACTGAGCAATTCTCTGAAAAGACTGGAAAAGATTATACGAAATATATATATTATAAAATATAAAACATGACAAACCGTGTGAAAAATACAAAGTAACAAGTGATGTGTTTTTTTTTTGTTTTGTTTTTTTGAGGTTTTTTTTTTTTTTTTTTTTTTTTTTGCTTTTTCCATCAATGCATTCCTTTACATACTGTACTTAGTATCACTGACCAAGGATTGATTGAGGCATTTAGGATTGTTCTTTGCCAATGTCCTACCATTACCATTGTCTTACCTCTCATGGACACATCAATTATGCAAGGAGTACACAGAAGGAGAGAACTGCAGCAGAAGGCTTTCACTCACACCCTAACCATAGTGGCGTAATAATAGTCAAAGACATCCATTCTTTACTGTGATACACAATCATTTATCATTTGTAAAAGTCTGTCTACAAAGAATAAAAACAGTAACTGTGATTCCAAATGGCCTGAAAAGAAATGAATTCCTTAAGTTATAGCTGTGTTTGGCTTGAATGAACTCTTTCTGTCCTACACATTCAGTATTATGCTAGTTTTCAATCTTGCAGTTTGAATCACAGTTCATTTAGTTACAAAACAAATATCAAATATCAATCCTCATTTTTTGCACTATTAAATCACAAGACAGCAAACTAGCAAAGTACCATTCACCTGAAATGCTAAGTGTATATTTGAGCATAATTAGTCAAATGTGTATTTCCATGCTATGGATCCCTGCGTTTTTATTTTCCGTGTTTCGTTTCATCAAATATGAAGGAAAAAAGTTACATAAATATATATAAAAATGAAAATGTCTTGTGCTGATGGTATTCCACCAAGAGGCAATTTTGCATAAAGGCCCTCTATATCTTTAACCCCACAACCATGCCCTACCCCAGTGTATGGGTGAAAACTTTGATTCTGCTCCTGAGAGGTGGATGTGCATGTAACAACATTTGTGCTGTTGATCATGATTTCTCTACATCTAGGTGGGACATTTGAGGCAGAAGTGAAAAAGATTCATTTTGTTACACACTCCGGGAAATGTAAAGTGAATGTAATTTTTACCACATTTTGCCAAAGACTTAGTTTGATATTTAATATTTTATTTGCAGTATCTGTATGCATTAATAAAACAGTATTATGTTTTAATAGTAGTCAACACTGATTGTATGTGGTAATGTTAAACAAAATGCAAGCGGTCCATCAAATACACACTACAGTGTACACGAACAAGGTGTATTCCGTTCCTTAATGTTATGTCATTTGCAACAGAATGCTGCTTTGTAGAATTTGTGTATAATGTGAAGACAATTCTCTATGTATATAAGATCACCTACATCTGACCGTTGCAGTATCGTACTAATTTACCGATTCCATTTGTACATATGCGATTTGAAAGGAGAAAAAAAAGGATTACATATGTTTGTGTCTTACATGTTGTGCATTAAAGCACAACGAAAAAAAAAGGAAAAAAAAGAGAAATCTGTCATTTATTATTCTGTGGGTTTTAAAAGACACCCCTCACGTGTACGGCTGGTTGTATATTTGGTTTAGTTAATCTTGACTTGTTCTTAATTTTTTAAGTCACTATGCAAATGAAGTAAAATGGCTTTCTGTATTCTCTTTTATTACTGTGCCCAGTAACTCAGTAACTCCAGTCAATTCTTCAGCCCCTTACTGATGCTGAGACTGTACAAATGAACAAATACATTCTACATGCTTGGTTCTGTGGACTGCTGTGATAAAAATTTTTACAGTGACCTTTATTCCATGTCTAAAGTGCATCCTGTAACTTTCTGTAACAGTCCTAAAGGTTCTTTAGCCATGCTGACCTACATGGCTACAAGTGCCAGGAAAAAAAACAGCAGACATTCTTTGTATTAATATATAAACACATGAACACATGCCCACACCACTCTTCATGCACACACAATAAAAGTGTAGTATGAATGCATACTGAAATATAGCAGCCCGGAGCACATCGGTTCAGAATAAAAGGGTGGATAATGTTAGAAAAGGTCAAAAGTGCAGTCCCGCTTAGAATGAAGAGATTTTTGTCTCACTCATTGCGCTCCATTTTATGTCTTTTAAGAAGAGGCAGACAGAAAGGACCTACATCATTAGAGCAAGGCAGAGGACATGGTTCTTCTTCGGTTGTTAAAATGATACAGGAGATATATCATGGACATAACATGAATTTCTGACAAAAACCTATAACAAAAGCCATGTGGCCTCAATCACTGCTCTGTTCCACTTCTGTCCAATTCCTTTTTTGTGCACATGAGAAATAAATTTTTTGTATGTCAACCTGTGAGAGTAGTAGTTGTTATTAACCCCTTCAGTTGTTATTAACCCTTTCACGATGAAAGCTTTCGGGATTCAAGGACACAATAAGATCAAATTCTGTCTTCATTCCTCACCGCATTTTATGGATGTAAATATGGTTATTTTCTGTATTTGTGGGAAAGCCAGCATGAGGGAGAAAGCAAAAACTGTTGCAGGTGCTTTGATTTCATTTTAGCTTTATTAGAGATAATTTTGATAAATTTCAAAACAAATGCCATTAATGAAGTTTTATCTCATTTTTTTTTACATTAATGACTTGCACCATAGTGATATACAACAATATACTGCAATTGATATATACTTCCAAACATTTTGTTCTGCAGAAAGAAAAAGAAGGAGAGAGAGAGAGAGAGAGAGAGAGAGAGAGAGAGAAAGAGAGTGAGAGAGAGAGAGATGTAATGATGCTGGGTTTCCTCTACAGAACACCACTGCTTGCTCCTCCTGCTTGAGCAGAGAATCCAACCCAGTTGTAATTCAATTGCTCTGCCTATTGTTTATTTCATAGCTCCCCTGTGAAGCATCAAAAGCTACTGTTCTGTCAGCCTCTTACTGCCGTATATGTTTGTCATTCAGGCCTTGTTAAAATAACGAAAAAGAGCTTCGTCTCCACTCTTCCCCCAGCTGAGAATTCCCAGTGGTAAAATTATTCCATTTAGATGGAAACTTTTTTGTCACTACCCTGTCTAAATTGGCATATCTGCCTCTTTTGCTGAAACCAATAAACTGTGAACCCGGATGCATCTGTCAATCAGGCTCATCTTTACTTTAGCATGCCAGATGACAACGAGGGAGGAAGGGTGGGGGGCTGAATAGAATCAGCTGATTGGTTCTCATCAGCAAGGCATTACAAAAAGCACCTGTCATCCTCCAGGCTCCTCAAACCCAGTCAGGGGCCCCAGCCCTGTACTGCTGCGCTTCGAGTAACAGCCACACACATACACACACATACACACACACACACACACACACACACACACACACACAAAGTCATGGTTATTTATTGTTTTTTCTCTTTCCAGTAGCAACATTTAGAAGTCTCTGAATCTTTCCCGCATGTAGTTTATGCAATAAAAGGTGTTTTTTTTAAACATTTCATCCACACACACACACACACACACACACACACACACACAGAAATTTTTTTAATCTAAAATATTTGTTCAATGCTTCCTTATAATAGAACAAAAAATGATATTCCTTTGTTTTATACTGTAACAACTTTAAAACTGTACTCTTACAAGTTTGTGTTGCTCGTGTAACTATGGTCCAAAAGAGAAGTGAGAAAATGTATATTTTATGATCCATATTTTACAAACTTATTTCCTTTTCAGATTTCAGGAAGCTTTTGTCGTAACATAACAGATCGGTGAGTACACAGTCGTTGTTTTACTCTGGCATCTTGTTCACTTCACAGTACACATGCTTCTACTTGACAAGCCAGTGTCACATTTCTCATGTCCCATCAAGCATTATCTGAAATGCTAATTGTAATAAAAAGAAAACATATCAGTGTACGTTTATGTAAATTTCTGCATATGCTAAAGATCTTGAGACACTTCATTTAGAAAGCCATGAAATAAAGGATCAGTGTATGAAAGCTGAATGGGGAGAAAGAACCCTTATCTGTCACAAGTGTCACTGAGGAAAGAGGAGGAGTATCAAAGGAGTAGAAGTGGACAAGACTCACTGTAAAGTCCTGTCAACTGTGTATGTGCTCATCATCATCATCACTGTCATTTTTGATGCTGTGAAGGGGAAAGGCCAACCCTGGGCTGCCAATCAAATCCACCTCATTAGGGACTGTGCTAATTATGAAATTTTCTGAGAGGGCCTAGGATTTCTGGAAATGAGTTTTAGTGCTACACTTCTCACTGTTTCCAATATTGTTTCAAACAATATGTGCACACTGTAGCTTAAAAGAGTAAAGGATTTGCGATATTCAAAATTCTTGCTAAGATTTGTATCAGAAATGATGGTATAAATAAAAAAAAATAAAGAAATGTACTTCTGTTGTAAGAAAGAAAGAAATATAATCAATATTATCAGCATATTTTGCTTAATCTGATGAGAAATGAATATGTGGCCACTGTCATAAAAAAATCTTCATATAATTCCTATAATGATATAGGAAGCGTATAGCATATAGCATATAGCATGTAGCGTATAGCGTATAGCGTAAAAAGGAAAATGTACAAATTTTCTCAAATGTAGGTTTGTTACTACAGGCTTTTACTACTGGTCAATATGCCATGACATTCAAAAAGGGAAAGATCTTTTCAAATTAATGAAACTAAAAACTTTTACATAAGCAAAATTTTACAAAGCCTTAATAATTTACACCAAATTAAACCAATTACATTAAATGGAAAATATTTACAAAGAAGTGCTGCAAATATTTTTTACAGTAACACACATCCTTACATACATTATATTACACATACAAAAAGTTTACACATAAAATGTTACTAAATCTACAAAAATGTTCAAAAATAGTTTTTTACATTTAAAAAAAATTATATTTACTTTTATATCACATTTTCTTTAACAAACAGCTCAATATTTGTACACATTAACTAGTTCAGATTCAGCCTGTATTTAATTGGATGTGACAAAGTAGGCTATGA